>JACXGM010009778.1:6295-27229 GCA_016801145.1 Umbra pygmaea | reverse complement strand
AATTCCCCTGAAATAAATAAAAGGTTTCCTTTGAAAAACACCATTATGAAATAAAAAACAATTTAATATTTTATTGGACTGCGTTTATATATTTATATTTAAATATTTATATATTTATTGTGTCATTTATTTATTTCAGGACTTATTTCATAGCCATATTTATTTATTTAATATTGACAAAAATGGCTTTCCATACCTGCGTCTCCAAAGTTAATGTAATGTATCTTCCATTGGGCATAATTTATAGTACATGCATTGTCATATATATGTTTTGAAGTTTAATGAACATTGATTGTTATATTAACTTTAATCTTTTAAATAGATTATAATACATTCTCTGGAACTTGTTATGAATGTGATCAGCATGTAATTTAATTAGTTTCAGCAAACATACATTTTAATGGACTGGATATTTGTTGGAACTTGAGGTTTATTTATTTATTACAGTCAAAGGAGTAAAATTGTTGTTTTTACAAATAGTGTTTTTGGGGAAATTGCAGTAATTACACTGATACATTTAGTGACATCAGACATACAGTACAAAGAAAGTCTCTTAAAAGTTATCACAATATTAAATATGTAAACATTTGAAATTATATATTTTCTTAATTTTGTGGAGGAAAGTAAGCAAATTTGTGTAATTAATGTTATCAAGAGTAAAATGCATTTCTTCACCAGAGCGAAACAATAACCCAAAGTGCTATAGTGCTTTAGGTCACTCATGGCTGGGAGGTTATTTTCTCTAAACCGATCATCACATAACTCTGCTTTGAAGTGTGTTTTGTTGTTTTGGGTCATGCTGACCTGCATGCAGACTTATACATTATTTATTTGTGGAGGGGTATCAGTTTACAATGGGCTGGTAACTGCACCTGTGCTTGATACTTTAGCAGACAAGGCATCACTACCTATTTCCTGCAAGGATGAATTGGTGAGAATATTTTGCTACTATGACAATTTTTGAAAAGGATACTACACTTCTTGGAAGGGGAACATCATTCAACACAAACATACAGTATATTCATAATTCTATTTTTCTTTAAACAAAATTGATGTAACAAATAATGTTTGTCCATGTCATTCAGCTTTCATTTGCCAAATTAAATTATGTATAAAATAAGTGACCTTCATTAAAAAAAGATGGCCTGTGTTATATTACGTTTTTAGACACAAAGAATCTCAGAAATTCAGTGCCTGTACGGCTTAATCCATCTATTGCTTTCTAATAGTTATTGTCAGTCGGTGCAGTTGTCAACAGAGGGTATGAGGTGCGACCAAACAATGAAGAGTCTTCCTCTGAGAAGGTATTCAGTTGGTTGATCAGCTGTACATCTTTGTTGTCTGGACTCCTGCTTCCATCCGGTTGAAGCTGTACATCTTTGTTGTCTGGACTCCTGCTTCCATCTGGTTGAAGCTGTACATCTTTGTTGTCTGGACCCCTGCTTACATCTGGTTGAAGCTGTACATCTTTGTTGTCTGGACTCCTGCTTCCATCCGGTAGAAGCTGTACACTTTGGGAGTCTTCCTGGTTTTCATTTTCAGATTTAGAAATGATTGCTAGTTCTGTTATTTTTGTATCATCTTGCACGTTTGATGCTTTGGTGTCTTCTGCTGCTTCTCTTGAAGTTGTGCCAGTAGGTTCAGAGACAGAGAGATTTCCTGGACACAAAGTCTGCTCTTCAGTTTCATCTTCATTTTTGTTGAGCTTTGTCAGGGTGGTCATCTCTTCCACCATTGTTTGTTTCTCATTCAACCCATCGTCATTTTGTTTGTCTTCATCCTCTGCTTGATGCTCGCTGATATTTTCAGACCTGACACTGGGAGCTGAATGATTAGATCCCTGTCTGTTGTTTTTAGAAATGTCTGTTAGAGCAGTTTGTTCCTGTGATGTATCGTCGCCATCCTCAGAAACACCGTTTGTTGCTTTCAGCTCCTCAGAGGAGCTTTGACCCACTGGCCCAGCTATATCTTCTCTACTGTGTTCAGGTTCAGCACAGAGTGCGAAGATTGTAACTTCTGTTTCTTCTTTTACTTGAAGAGAGTCCTTAGCTGGTTCCAAATCACTGTGTTCATCGCCTCTTGAGTTAGTGCTCCTGAGATCTGACTGGATCAAATCCACCTTATGAATACTGTTTTCCCCATTTTCATTACCTGTTGATGAAGCTGCCTCTTGAAGTTCTGTAACTGCACTCTCAACAACAACAACGTCACCTCCGCCTTCGATGGCATCACCACTTTCCAAGGCATTGGCATTAACATCAGTTTTCGGGTCTAGTGTCTTTACCATTGTATTAAGACTCTCTGGTCTAGAATGCTCAGTAAGGTTTGTTGACTCTAAAGTTCTAATGTCCAAATTAGTTTCACTGATGGCATTGTTAGAATAAAAGTCATCAAAGGGCTCTATGAATGTTTCAAAGGATTTTGATGATTGATGTACATTCACCCAGTTAGATACAAGATCCCTATTGTATTCATTTTCCAGATTCTCTGGAATTACCACACTATCCTCAGTTTGTAAACTTTCCTCAAGAACATATGCTTCTTTATCTGATGCATTGCTTTCTTTTTGTAGTGTTTTTGATTGAAGTTTGAGCACAACACTTGCTCCGTCAGATGGCTTGCTTGCCGTGGATTCATATTGCATTTCAGGTTCGTTTTCCTTAGAATCTGAGTTAATATCTATAGTATCTTCAAACTCAACAGCTTTGTTTTCTGTCATTTGAGGTTCTAACATTGCAGAAAGAACAGCCACCTCTCTAGTATCATTGGTTACGTTTCCTTCAACTAAGTTCTCTGTGCCTGCATCAGGGTTGCTATTTTCACTCTCAATTGTAATGTTTCCAGTTCTGTCCATTGATTTCTGTTCAGAATTCTCTTGAGGTTCTTCAGGTTCCTCAGGTTCTTCTATCTCATTATCGTTCACATCCTCCTCAGGATTCTCTGGCATAGCCTCCTCATTTGAATTATCCGTGTCAGCTTCCTGATCTACTTTGTTCTCATCAAATTTGTCACTTGTGTCCAAGTCTTTAGCATCTTCCTCTGTTACCACCTTGTTTAGTTCATCAGTCATTGTTTCGGCCTCCATGTCCTTTTCAATAGGTGTGTCATCACTTTCTGTGTTTTCTTTGCCTTGAGCAGCTTGGCTTGAAGAGACTGCACCCTGTCTTCTGGTTTCATTCAGAACCTCCAAGGCTGCAGTTGTCTCTCCATTTGCAGCATCCACCCCACTGTCCTTTTTCTCCATTTCATCCCTGCTTACCAGGGTCTCACTCTCTTTAAATAATTCATCTTTATCTTTCTTGCTTTCTTGTATAATAGATTCTTGTGCTTGGATATCACTTGTTTTCATTTGTTCTCCTTCCTCTGAATCTGCAATATTTTCATTGAGTAGTTCCTCTTCGGTTTCTTCATCTGCTTCCTTCTCTGCCTGATTTTTTCCTTCTCCATCTGTTTTATCTTCTTCACCCATTTCTGAATTTTCAAGCTTTCCCTTTACTTTCAATATTTCTTCATTTTCTACTTGCTCAACATTCTCTTTACTCGCCAACTCATCATCTATCAATGCTGCCTTTTCATCATCTTCTTTCTCACTTTCGTCTAACCTAACTTTCTCATCATCAGCTACCATATCTTTTTCAGTATTTGTGTCCTCTGACTTCTCTTCTCCTTGAACCTCACCCTCTTCTGCATTTTCTTCATCTTTTACATCATCTTCAACTTCTTGTTTTTCAGTATTTGTTTCATTATTTACACCATCCAAATTTTCTGCAACTTCTACCTTATCCTGGACAGACTTTTCTTCATTTTGTATCTCATCTTCAACAATTTGGTCAACCTCTTCCAGTTTTTCAGTATTTTCTTCAAATTTTGCATCATTTACATATTCTGTAACATCTTCTACCTTATCCTCTTCAGTCTTTTCTTCATCCTTTACATCATCTTCTTTGGTTTGGTCAACATTTGCTCCTCCAGTATTTTCTTCATTTTTTACATTATCCTCAGTTTGGGCAACCTCTTCCTCTACTTTATACTGGTCAGTGTTTTCTTCATCTTCTACCTCATTTTTGAAAATTTGGTCCAACTCTTCAAATTTTTCAGTATTTTCTTCCATTTTTGCATCATTTACATATTCTGGAACATTTTCTACCTTATCCTGTCCAGTATTTTCTTCATCTTTTACATCATCATCTTCAGTTTGGACAACTTCTTCCTCTACCTTATCTTCTTCCCTATTGTCTTTAGCTTTTACATCATCTCCAGTTTGATCAACAACTTCTCCCTTGTCCTCGTCAGTGTTTTCTTTATCTTTTAAATCAGTTCCTTCAGTTTGGGCCAAATCTTCTACTTTTTCAAAAATTTCCTCATCTTTTACATCACCATCTTCAGTTTTTTCAACCTCTTCTACTTCTTTAGTATTTTCATTTTTTACAGTTAGGGCAACCTCTTCGTCTACCTTATTTTGTTCAATATTATCTTCATCTTTTAAATCATTTTCAGTTTGGGCATCTTCTTCCTTTTTCTCACCAGTGTCTTCTTCATCTTTAACGACATCTACTCCAGTTTCGGGAACTTCTTCTACCTTTTCCCTTTCATTATCTATAGTAGTCATTTCTTCATCTTCATTCTCATGAGTTTCTACTGCTACTTTTACTAAACCTTCCTCAGACTTTCCATAATCTCTACTGGTTTCTTGCTGCAGTGGCACATCACTCCCTGGTTCTGCAGCTGTGGAAGAAAGACAGACAGTTAAGTGACCCATTATATTTTGTTATGCACAAAAAATACTGCACATATGATAAGGGAAAAATAAGTGAAACTGTCACCAGTTTCCTGCTGTTGGTTTTTCTCAGTGGGATCTTCCTCTGTCTCAGTGCTGGTGTCACTTAGTTCTGGCTCTGAATGACTTTGGATCTCCTTCAAAATGGCCTCTGCTAGTTTCTCTTGCACAGACTTGGCTTGGGTTAGGTGCAAGTAGAAGACAGAGTTGTGAAGCATACCATAAATGCAATTTAAATTTCAACTAATACAAACAATATCATCATATCCAACTTGTATCTCACGAGAAGCCATTACAACAATATTTACTGAAAGCAAAGAATATACAAACACAACAAAGGCAAATGAATCTTCACTTCAGTGGGTAAATTATTTTAATACACACACATGCCAATGGAAGGCGCAAATATATTTATGATAAGCGTTACATGAAGATGATCTGCATGCATGACATAAACCGCAAAGCAATAGACAAACAGAGATAAACAAACTCGAAACTACAGAATAATTGTTGTTGTGTGATTTGTGATTGTGTTATCCAAAATAACATTAAAACAACCAAAAACACAGGAGCGAAAAACACAACCACAATCCAAATCATAATCCTCAGCTCACTATTTTCAGTAATCATGTTAAATATACCATTAAAAGTTGTAATTTAGGAAGTTCAATTCCAAATTTGTTCCTCAGAAGCAATCTACATTCACAATGTTTATACACTGATTATTATCAAAAATATTGGCAGAGGGAATGAAAACATTTATAAAAAATATGCTGTCTTTCTGTCCAGACAGTTTTCTCCTTTTTCTAACAATTACAAGTCAAGGAAGGATGACAAAATCGCAGTTGAGTAAAACCACGCAAACGGTACAGGCTGGCACACAGCAAAATATGATTTGCCTGAAGGCAATCACAGTGGGACTGTTTCCACTATCAAAAGTAGGACCATTCTTCTCATTGGGAAATTGATAAAAAAAAAAATATCTAGAATTATGACATTTGTGGATCAAATAACCACACATCAGTTCAAATAGAATCTTTAACTCATACCGTAGAAAAGCTGGGTTCTGTGATGGTGGAAAAGGCCCCAAGAAGGGAGGTGGGAGGTGTGCAGGAAGCTGTCACTCTGGTGATCGCCCTGGGCAACACAGCCTCAGGGCATGACAAAGCATACTTACCCCTCTCAAGCTCCTCCTCCTCCATTGAGGACTCCACTTTAGCCACACCCTCCTTGTCCTCCTCCTCAGCTTCCCCCAATCCCTCATCCCCTGTCCCTTCCTTCTCTGACTGCCCATTAGTGTCTGACACCTCCAGCTCTGTGTCCCCCCCCACATTGTCCCCAACGGTCCCTGCGTCCTCCTCCCCAGTACCGGTGGTCTGGGGCGTGGTTGGAGAGCAGCTCTCCATGTCTGTCGGATCCTCTGTGGGTTGGTCTGGATCAGGTGGTATGGTGATGTTGGTGGTGAGGGTGTCGCAATCCAGCTCAGTCATGGGTGGAGTGTCCTCCTCTGGGTGTTTGTGCAGCTCAGGTCCCTGGCTGGCTGTCTGGTCCTCCTCATCATCAGCCTCACTGTCGTCCCCCTCACTGCCTGAGGAGATGGAACCTGACCTTGACAATGACTTCTTCTCTTCTACAGGGACATATATTCAACCAGAAACAAGTTAAAACTAAATTAATACACATAAATATAATAATATGTATTTCATGCCAAGTCAAGCAGGAGATATAGTCGACGCAGGAGGTATTGAAACCTTCATGACATTGAGCGAAAGTGAATGCAACTTCGCAAATGCAAATGTGATAACCCCAAGATTCCACTAGACTGCAGTTCCGAAACTGTTTCTGTTTCCCTCATCTTCTTCCTCACCATGCATGAAGGAAATTTGCACCTGTCCACTTCCTGGCAAATTTGCCACTGTTCCAGCTCTCTGAAGCATTTTGATTATTGTCCTGACTGTGCTTAATGGTATTTTCAAGTGTTCATGTCTTTTTTATTTATTTTACATGGACTTTAAAAATGACTCAGGAAACCAGGAACAGGTGATAGAGATCAATAATGTTCCTAGAGACTGAGCCCAAAATAAAAGCATAGATTTTTTATTTTATGTGCTTTTATTTTAAATATCTGTTAGGGGTGCCAATAATTTTTTTAACCTATGTTTTTTTCTAACAAATCAAACTACTCAAGGACATTATTATAAGATGATCCAAAATCATGAACTAACCATCTTTGTCCTCAATGTCAGAGTGATCCTCTTTCTCTCCTTCATCCTTGTCCTCTTTCTCTCTGGATGCAGGACGACTACCCTCGTCCTCCTGTTTGTCCTCAGCCTGCCCCTCTTCATCTGCTTCAAAGTCCTCATCATAGTCTGTGTGGGATTCAACACTGTTCTTTTATTCAATAGCACAATAACTTACTTATGAAATAACCCTTATTGTATATCTCATAACCATGACTAGCTAATTTACCAACATGATTTCAAAGGTGCACCATGAGAAGACAGATCTACCTAGTATGCTTTGATTGCCATTACTGTGATTGCCATTAATGAGATTGTCATTATTTTTATTCTCATTATTGTGATTGTCAATAATGTGATTGTCATTACTGTGAATGTCAATAATGTGATTGTCATTATTTTGATTGCCATTATAGGCTTCATATGGCCTACAGTATTGTTTTATTGAATATGATTAATCAACATAACTATTGTGTCTAAACCTGTGTACCATCTTTGGGTTTGTCCTCCTCTGATGCCATGTTTCCGTTCATAGCTGTCTCCAGGTCCTGTGGCTGGGTGCTCTCAGGTTCTAGTGGAGAAGGGCTGTCTTTCCCAGGTATGTCCTCCACATCTGCAGTGAGTTCCTGGATGTCTCGAGGGCTGGTGACAGCCATGTCCTCTTTGATTCTCTTTGGAGGAGGGGTGGGTTTCTTGTCTAACCCCATGGCTATGATACACCTGGGAAACAACAGTGCATCTCTCTTACATATTTTAGACACATGTACCTGAGAAGACTTCAGACACTGAACGTTTATTACTGAAATTTCATTATAATTCTACTGAAATTTGTGACACTTTGTGGACTCCAAGCTGGCCATGTGTCACAGCAGGCGGGAGTATATGAGCCACAAACGACTGGAATCAGGGGGAGATTCATGAGCAAATTTCTCAGGTGGATTGGGTGCCTGCAGTTTCTTTGACCATTCAGATATTCACAGCAAGTTTTTAAGAGCATCTGACCTGTAGCAGGGCGATGCTCCCTCCACATTTGAGAACCCAAAATGGCCGTGGCGGCCACCCAGCCGCGATCCCTTCCTGTGTTTGAACTCACAGCAGGAGCTGAGGCGCTCAACCTGCAGCCCATTTAGGAAGAACGTCAGGCTAAAAGGGAAGCCACGGTGGCGCCGTGACACAAACTGGAACGTCTCTAAAAGAGTAAGGCAGAGTGTTTGCATTGCTTTCCAGTGTTGTTTTATAACTATAGTGTTTGCAATTGAATATGTATGTAGAAATGTGCTTATACACACACACACACACACAACATGATTTCTAAATGTGTTTTATTGCACACCAATATAAGGGCAGTACATGAAATGTAATCACAATTATGCTCCATTACCCCTCTTCCCCGAAACACCCTCTGACCTCACATAAACACCCTCCCTCTGTGTCAAACCCAAACTCTTAGTTCCTAAGGGCCTTTTACACCACGATAGATTCCAATAAGGCAGGGTTAGAGGGAATTGAAAAAAGGGGAAAAAATCGACAAAAAATAAACTATGCAGTTGATTAGGTAAAACATAAAATACCTTGTCTTTATATGTTTATCTAAGTCAAAGTACATTTTAAAATCACTCCTTTGTTTTTATTGGTATTTCCATACTGTCACAACTTTTTCAAAATTGGGGTTGTATAATATCATTGTGAATGGGTAGTCCAGTTTAATTTAACATTACTTTTATTTATCAATGTAGAAATAGTCTGTAAAAGTAGCAATTTAATAACATTCATACTTCTCAGCAGTATAAATGTTTGCTTTACGTTTGTCCATTAAAGAATAGACGTTCAATTTGAGTAGGAAATAATATTGTTATTTTGTTACAACTTAGTACATAGTGGAGCAGCACCAAGAGCTCCAGTATAACAGCTAGGTCTACATTAGCTAGGCCTTGGGGAATACATCATACAGCATGAAAGAGATACCTAAGATTAGAAATGTGGTCATGAAACCAGTCTGGACCTTGTGCACGCGTCTGTTGGGTCATTGTTATTATTTCCTGTTCTGTGTTGAAACACACACACACACACACACATTACTTTTCCTTCCAGTTATCATACTGACCTCCTTCCTGGATGTGCCCCTTGTAAACACACAGGTTTTCCCCCCCACAGTGCTGTTGGAACACCTTGACCTCATCTCTCATGTCCATCAGGTCATGTGAGAGATGCACCGTTTTCCCAAAGAACACCATGCTCACCACCGCTTTACTCTGCACAGAGGGCCGCTGGGAATCTGAGTCCTGGGACCAAAAACATCAGTGAGTTGTAGTTACTGTACTGTGTGTGGGGAAAAAGAGAGCCGATACAACTTTTTTACAGAGAGAGAGCGAGAGAGAGACAGAGAGAGGAGGAAAGGGTAGAAGAAACAAAGGAGCCGATACAACTTTTTTACAGAGAGAGAGCGAGAGAGAGACAGAGAGAGGAGGAAAGGGTAGAAGAAACAAAGCGTGAAACCTCAGTCATTCCAGTAGTGGGCCGGAATCTGCGTCCTCTTAGAGTGCCGTTCGAGGTGCCCTTGAAACCGCCCCTCTCTTTCCTCTGAAGTGGAGGGGGCACAGGGGTGACAAAGTTGTTGATGACTGGAAGACGGTAAGGAGATATACCAGGGGAAAACTCTGTCACGGTCAGCTGTCTCCTGTGGTCTTTGTCCATCTGGAAAGAAAAGACAAAATTAACATGCAACTGTGTGTAAACGTGCAAGCTAACGGTCACTTGCATGCAGCAGGGGTAGCCTGACATGTGTAACCGAATGTACTGTATGTTGACTTGGATCTGATGTTATCTCGGTGATCTACACCATGGACCTTATATACAGTATCAAGTTGTTGTTTTTCCTGTGGCCGTGAGTTTTCCTACTGTAGTGTCAGTAACATACAGTACATGTACAGCAGTCCACGGTGCTCATCTCACTGTGAAGTTGAAAGGCTGGTCTGGATGGTTGGTTGAGTCCTGGGATATGTAGTGGAAGGTGCGTCTGTGAGAGGCAGTGGTTCTGCTCCTGTCGATGGGTTTCAGACGCACCGGTTTCTGCATCGTCCCTGGGGCGGTATTAGGCCGAGACGAGCCCGGCTGCAACACAAACAACGAACACTCTGCACTCTGTAGCCAAACATACTGTACAACCATGTGCACATAACAAATAGCCAGCAGCCCAGGGCAAAGTCTGACTTCAATGGGCATTAAGAAAAACTGACATTTGAACTGTGCGTTCTTATGATATGAGGTATTTATATACTTCATATGATGTTATTTAACGTAATAAGGCTGGAGCAAGCCTAGAGATGATGTTGTGACTGTTTAAGTTGCAGACTGTTTGGTATCTAGAAATAAGACAATAAATGTAGAAGAACCCCGGCAAGTCTTTTCCCTCTTGTCATGTGTTAATTCAGACTGACATGTCTTGCATTTTTAAAGCAGAGATGAACTTGTGTAATCCTCCTACTTCACTGCGAATACACTCTTTACTGAGATGCTGAGCAAACACGAGACAAGGGCTCTTCAGGACTGCTGACTAGAATGTCAACATCATCTTGGCAATTATCTTGTTAGCTGCGGGCTCTGTTTCATAACTGTAAGATGGTTGCCTCTATGAAGATCAAAAAGACCTCAAGTTGCTACATGAGATCCGATTCTGAGGAACAAACATCCTAATCACATTTAAATGTATGCAAAAAACAAACTATTTTCCTAAACTTTGCCATGAAATAACTACTATTTTCTGTTTGCTAAATGTTTCCTCAGACATCCACTCACAGATTCAGAGGACTCTGAGTGCTCCGCCTCCAGCCCAGAATGCTGTGCATGTGAGCTCCTGGGACCTGTTGGTGGTCGTGGAGACAGGATGTGGATGACTTCATCCTCGTACCTCTTTGAGCGGTCCAGCTTTAGCAAGACAATGACTGTGGTTATAATACATTCTGTGTGCTCAGCCGTTCCTCCAAAATCCATTTGATTATGCTTAATATAATCAGTTTAAAGTGATTACAACCAGGTGTCACATTCATGACAAAAGGATGCACCTTGATTTTATTCACTCTCTCCCTTCGAGCAAAATCCTCTAATTTCCTCTTGATTTCGATCTGATGAAGACGCTAAATAGAAAGGACACAGGAGGACACAACCCACCAATCAGAGCATTAGAATCACAGACGGTAGGACAGGTCACATTCAGGAGGGAAAAATGTACAAAAAAAGGAACAGAAGGACAAAACCCACCAATCACACTCTTAGAATAAAAGGGTTGCAAAAGGATTCTTTGAATATCCACATAGTAGAGCACTTTCATGGTTCCCAGGAGAACCATTATGGGTTCCATGTAGAATCCTCAATGAAAAGAGTTCTATATGTTGCCGTAAATTATTCTCACATGAATTAAAAGGGTTATTCTAGGAACAATAATTGAGTTGTCTTGCACAGCAAAATCTGCAGTGTTAATTTAACTCGGAGCATGTTCAAAATAACACTCGTTCAGTCTTTATACAGTTCTCATGGAATCCGAGGTAAATTAACAATTTTGAGTGTTACAATTTTAAATTGTTAAACGTGTTTTTTTATAGAAGTGTATTTGTAACACTAATTGTGTTATTCCCTTTCACTCAAGTGTGAATTTCTCATTTGCATATTTCCTAGCATGCCTTCTTAAGTAATTAAGATTGTTAATTAAAACAGATTGTTTTTACAGATCTTGTTCCACAATGACAGTCACTGTAATATTTATATATTTTTTATACAAATTTAAATCTAACTGAAAGGATATCCAAGAGCTGTAATATTTTATAACATTAAGGTAATAAGAAAAAATCATATATGGTACTGCTGGCACAAAGTAGAACATGAAATATCATGGGTACAGCAGCGGTCAGTGGATCTTAATTTGGGGGCGCTGGCTCATAGTGCTGTCCGAACTGGAGGAAACGGAACGCTATCCCACAGTATCGCACAATGGGTTTGGTGTGTTGCGCACCGTTCCATTCGCTCCGATCCCGAGCGTAACATGAGCCCGCCCTCCCCAATTAAGATCCACCGACCGCAGCTGCATGGGTATATCATGGGTGAGTTGACATGATAGTTTCCTCTTCAATTCAGAGAGATATGATGTTTAAATAACATCTCTCAATGTTCATCCTGAATGTGTCCTCCTGATTAAAGTTACAATTTCCCTCTTAAGGCTTTGGGGTGAGGTTTCCCCTTAATTCAGGTCTAGGATCAGATTCCCCTTCCCCAAAATCTAACCTTCTTTTGATGAGAGGAATGCAAAACTGACCCAAGATCAGAGTCTAGGGGCAACTTTGGTTCCCCTCTCACCTCCATGTCCAGCACCTTGTGGAAGACGGCCTGAGCCAGGCATTCTCTCACATGTCTCTGGTGTGCTCTCTGCATCACCTTAAGCCTGTATTCCTTGTCTGGGACTATCCGCCCACTCCTGGTGATCTGCAAGAAGAGAAGGATTGCCTTAGCCTTTTTAAAAATGGACAGTCCTGAAAATAAGACTTCTTCATTTTCTGCAACATATTCTGTTTCCCGTACAATATATCATCATTATTAGCTTGGTACAAGGTGTTACATGGAGCTACATCATTGTCATTGAATACACATGTAACACCCTGGAACAGAGCTTCATCATCATCAATTGAATACATATGTAACAACCAGGAATAGAGCTACATCAAGTGAACTACTACACATTTTTTGTCTGAATGTTGGTTATAAAATGTACTTGAAATACCAAGCCAACTCTCTGAAGATGTCTCCTGATCCGAGTGTTGTTGAAGTACCCACTGAGATGTTTGTCTGTCAGACTGTTGTAGGCTGAGAGGGCTCTAAATAGAGAAGAGTTCATCAGTATGACAGAAATGGATTGATGGATAATATAATGGTTATAGTGGTTGTCATGTTTAACCTGCCTGCATCACTGCTAAGATAACAATTTTTAATTGCATCATTACTGCATATAGCCAAAATATCTCAAAATGACTCGCATGTACAATTACTAACCAACACAACAAATGTGGGATGTTGTTTTTGTAATTAACTTGGAGAGAATGGTGTCAAGTGGATGTGTTCTACTCCACCCAGCTCTTTCTAACATGGATTTTATTTCCTACAGTGTTTGTTATTGGGACAACAGTATCCCCATATCCCCCACTACCACCAGTGTCTGGTTACTGTAGGAATTAGAAGGAATGGATAGCACACATAACCCAGTTGTCCTTTTGTGTCTGTCTTTCTGTCTGTCTGTACAGCTCTACAGGCCATAGGAATAGGGTCACCAGGGTAGAGCTGTCATTCTATAGTACAAGTGCCCTAATTATTTAGTTGAGGAAAACTCAGGCTAACTCAAAATTATATTGTAGTAAAAAATAAAATGTATTTCAGTCAAAGTAAAAAATGAAATATATTTTAAGTCAAAATTGCATAGTTTCATTATGCAGTGTGAGTTTCTGTGCTTTGGCTGGTTTATCTTGTCATTTTGCATTTGTGGTACAACTCAAAATTTACAGTATATACATGTCTTAAGAATGCTAACATTTAATACACTTTTAGCAAAATATTTTTTATCCAATGGGATCAGTGCAAGCATTTTCACTCTTCTTGTCCAAATACTGGCATTAAGTTACACAATCATATTTAGATCATATAGAAAGACTTGGACATAAAGCATGCATGAAAATTCTAAAAATGAGATAAAAAAATACAAAGAAAGCATTTAAAAAAAGTGGTCAGAGCATAGAATGGACTGGTCAAACAAGCATCATGAAAAATGATGCCAACTTTTGCCCCTTTGCTTTACTGAAAACAACCCTAAACACCATCCCTCTTTCTGAAACCTTATTACATATAGGCCTAATCATTATGGCCATAAGGAACTGTAATTACACTTGTTATGAATGTGGATATGACCTTCATCAATCCAGCATGGGTTTGAGTCAGGGTTACACATCAGATTTTTATAAACAACACAGAAGCAGAAGATATGGAGAACAATATGTTGAGGGACACAGGGAGGAAGGGCACAGACAGTAGGCTGACTCGGTCTCAAATCCCCCTTGCAGAAGGCATGTGTTTTTCAAAGTCGAGAGCTTAGACCGCTTCACCAAACTGGTACAATGCAGCTGCATTAGGCCAACGAGTAGGCCTATCACCATCCATCCTCAACAACAGGCAGTAAGGATGCCTGGACAATCTGCTTATTGCTACAGAAATGCCAGATCAGTTTGTGGACCCCATCTTAGCATTACCAGCTCATCTACTGTATATGCTTTTTGAACAATAAATCATGTTCAATTCAATTTCTTAATTATTTGTCTGTGATGACCGCTTGTTTTCACGAAGGTGATTGGGGAGTTGAACCAGAGCTCCAGCCAAATATTCTAAGCACTAGGCTACTAAGCTGCCCCAAATGTGTATCATGTGTGACTGTACTGTACACTGTACTGTATGTAGACATGATCCATCCAGATAAGAAGAGGTGACATCTGAACACATTACAGTATCATACACATAAAGATAACATTTTCCCAGATGTTCCATGAAACATCTATACTGAAAGTAAAAACAACCCAATACCCAAGGCAATAATACCCAACCCAATAGATCACCTTTTTGAGCAATTTAAAATGCAGATTACCCCATCAATCCTGATAGCATATATGTCACTACCGGTACATAATTCATGAACAGGCTTTGTGAACCAAGACTATACTACAAAAACGTTCATTAAAATTACATTTGTAAATGTGTCCAAAACATTTCTAAAAATGAATATACAAAGCAGCACTCTTTAGCATTGGGGTATACAAAGAAGGTTTAGTATATAACCTAGTGCTTCTATAACAAAGATTCCCTATTACACTTGTAGGCAATGTCATGCTGAAATTAACTGGCTAAAACCTGTACTTAAGATATCATTGAGTCTTAATGTTTTGTGACTCGAACTGTATTTGTGCATCCAACAAATCACAGGCACTCCAGTTTAAAATAGTTTGGGACAAATATAAAAGGAGACTTATTTCCACATGGTTGGTAATGGATTCACATGTATACATTTAGTGGAAATTAACATCTATAGGATGAATTTCTCACTACCATTTACTTTTAAACCTCAAACTCTGTCATGGTCTAATTCCACTTTGCAATTATGCCCAGAAGTCCAGATTAGAACTTCAGGGTCTATAACCTTCATGGATTTTTTATCATTTACATCAAATGCTGTTGCAAAACTGGTGCGGATGGCTCTACATTTAAAATACAGCTCTCAACCAAAAAAGTTAAGTTGTAGATTTACCAAGAAAATAAGAATTTTGTCCAGACATAATAACACTAGAAAGTCACAGCTCAGATGTTGGAGAGACTGAGTGTCGCAACATTGTATCATTATCGCCTGTTATGGACAGTAGATTCTCATTAAAGTATTTGTTACATTTTAGTTATTTAGCAGATGCTCTGCAGGGTGACTTACAGTAAGTACAGTGACATTCTCCCTGGAGCAATTTAGGGTTAAGTGCCTTGCCCAAGGACATAATGACATTTGGCACAGCTAGGAATCGAACTGGCAACCTTTCGACTACTAGTCCAATTCCCTAACTGCTGAGCAATCTGACCCCCATGGTCTTATTGCACTCTTTACTACAGTACAAGTTTCATTAATTGGCTGGAGGTCGAGTATCAATCTGCATTTTACATTGAGGTACTGCTGATTTATGGAATGCCCCATCTAACCTCTCTGGTTTCATGTTGAATCCTAGGACGATGACCTAGGACGACCAGAGTCCTTGGACCACAATGCAGAACTACCCAGCTTGATGACAACCTTATTTAGAGCCATGATCACTGCGCACATCCCACCTGCCTGTCCTTGTTCCTGTATACCTGGTGGGGCAGCCGATCTGGATCTGTCTAAAGACTGGACACAGCCCACATGAAGATCTGAACAGTTGGATCACGCCCCAGGACTACTTATAGAACCTTAATGTGTACTGATAAACAACTTTGCCTTAATTGGACATGCACTATTAAACTGTACACCCAGCACAGCCAGAAAAGGAATGGGCACCCCACTGAGTCTGGATCCTCTCTAGGTTTCTTCCTGGGAAACAAATTACTGTGGAGTTTTTCCTAGCTCCTGTGCTTCAATTTCACATTGTTGCTTGCTCTTTGGGGTTCTAGGCTGGGTATCTGTAAAAGCACTTTGTGACAACTGCAAAGGGCTTTATTATATACATTTGATTGATTGATTGACTCTGGGAAAATTTTTGTAATAGGGTGGCCACTAACATATTCTTGGTTGTTATTTGGAAAATGGGCTCTCCAACACTTACTCAATGTGTCAGTGAACGTTGAGCAGGCAGGAATAAAAGAGGTAGAATTGCTTGCTATTATGCACTGTATCGATTTAGAACTCTCCCAAACCTGCTGTGGATCTGTTTCTATGAGGCAAGGACATAATCTCAAATATAGGCTAGTTTTAGAAATGGCATCAATATTTTTTGGACCATTAGAGACCCATATACTGAGATTATGAAATATTATGAAACAAGTCCTTAAAAACTTTAAAAAAAATAAGTATTTTATTTATTTTTTATTTTTCACACAAACCGTTTTTGTCAATGATCCTATAAGACTCCTCATCTGTAGACTACCCGGCCTATAGTATTACTGTAGAAAATCAGCAAAGTGTGGTACCTACCCTGGGTTTAGGTGACTCATGATTTCGGGAAGCAGTTTTCATAAACGGAATATTCAGTATCAGAATACAGTCCTGCTTTAAGATTCCTTCTACGCAGACAGTAAAATGCTGCCCTTCAACTATATTGTCCTGCTCAAAATAAACCGGTCAGCGCCGACAATACTTGCTGTACACTTTTCGAGCGAAACTGATGACATTCAACGTTGCTATGGAAGTCACATGACGATGCTATCTAGGTGGCTCGTCTCCACCATTGCTCTCCACTTACGCCGACATTTTCACCAAAGCAGTACAATAACAATATTATATTATAGCACTGGAATCGTAATTGTTCATCTTCATTATTGGAACGAAATTTTGTGGCGTCAGAAACCCCTAAAAGCAAGGTGAAATAATCAGTCGTTCTGTCCTTACATGCTGAAATGCTCCATGAGTGTAATTACCACATCATCTTTATTTATTCATCAAGGTTGTTAATTTTTCATTTTTCCTCAGGAAGTTATACCTATTGCTTGTGCATGTTGACTGTTTGCAGAATACGCCTCTGTAGAATCAGTTGGCCAGTAGATGGAGCAAGAGGTCTTTGTAAACATGTCTGGTGGCTTATTTACCTCACCATTATGTAACTAAGTGAGCCCCGATAGAGAAAATTAACAAAATAGTTTAAATTGTAACCAATTTTTTACAATGACAACCTAATTTACAGCGACAACCTGGTGTAACTGCAAGCAAATTCCAATTTATCACGACATCCTATTTTACAATGACAACCTATCACAATGAGTTCGAGTGTAAAATTATTTTCAAGTCTAGCCCTAAATTCGTCCAATCAAGACTTTTATTAATATTGATTAATTGCTTTTTGCACAATCAGGAGCAATAATGGCTAATGTAAGATGAACCAATCTAACTGTTGTGTAATGTGAAGGCCAATTTATCCCTGGACATACTAGTACAATACACTTTTGATTCAGGTTTGTGGTCCAAGTCTGTCCAGGGGTTAAACATATGGATTGCCTCTAACATGCTCCTTTAACAAATTCAATGTAGTATATCACAAAGCTATCTGCTTAAAGACCAACATGAAACACTCATCAATGTGACCTTTATGCACCGTTAGACTGGCCCTCACTGCATACTCAACGTCATTCCCACTAGTACTAGCTTATTGATAAGGCCCTGCTAGGTAAATCCTCACTTTACTTTAGTTAATGTGTCACTCTAAGCAGTACCATTGGAGGCTGGTGTGTGTCTGTGCTTAGGTGGGGGTTGTGTGTGGTGGGGGCCATCCTCAAATCTCACCTAGAGCCGGCCCTGGTCACATATTCTTCCTCCTAAACTCAAGGACAGCTACTTATATATAGACATCTTGCTATCTCTTACCTCTAAACTTGAACTGGACCTCATTCACCTAGGAGTGTTGATCTAGTTTTTGTATCCAGTCACACTAGTTGTGCTTCTAATCTTTCCTGAAGCCAGAGAAAGACTGGGGTGGTGGGGGGTGATTACTAAAATAATAGGGGCTGTTTCTTTTGTAATAAATTATAATAGAATAAAATATTACTATATTGTCCATCTAGGATGTAAATGTTCCTTTGTATCCACTGCACATAATCACAACGACACATATAGTACTACAACATGAAGCACACATATATTAATTCACACCTGAGCACAGTCCTTACCACATTAATAATTTAAATAAATACATTAAATCTCTGAAATGCTCATCAATCCAGTCCTTGGGTTGAGTTTAATAACCCCACTGCACAGGGAACAAACGATTGTTTAAAAATGTTCTTGTTAGCCAAGGGCATTCTAAAGCAATGTCCAGACTGAAGTTTTTCAAACTGGTGATGTAGCGGGTGGGAAGAGTCGGTATGACAGCCAGCGCTATCCTTCTGGTGGATTTTTGGAAAAGGCTACTGAACTGTGATTGTGGGTGGCCAATTTTCTTGCTGGCTGTATGAATAATTCTGTTCAGTTTGCCTTTAGTACGGAGGTTACCACACCAGACAGTTATGTTAAATGATAGGACACTCTCCACCAAACTGTGGTACACCTTTTCCAGAATGTCCTTGCTTACCCGAAACTCCTTCAGTGTCCTGATTAAAAACAATTGCTGACGTGCTTTTTCAAAAATACAATTTGCATTCTCCATAAAATTCAGCTTGTTATCAATTTGTTCCCAGGTATTTGAAACACACGACTACTTCAACTGGTTGGTTGTTCAGAGAGAGTGGGTGGAATGTTGTTAGACTGTTGCCATTGATAATTAGCTCTCTTGTCTTGTGCAGAAGCGTCATGCACCAATTTTTTTAAGGGGGTACGATGTGCACAACACACGGAAACATGTGCCCCACAAATACAGATCTTAAAAGGAAAATCCACTTGGCTCAAAAATCTGAGTGGGCACTTGCTTCCAAGTCTTGTGCACACTGATGTGTAAGCTGCTTGCCTGGCACCAATAGGGGTGGTGGGGGGTGATTACTAAAATAATAGGGGCTGTTTCTTTTGTAATAAATTATAATAGAATAAAATATTACTATATTGTCCATCTAGGATGTAAATGTTC
Source organism: Umbra pygmaea (assembly GCA_016801145.1). Classification (NCBI taxonomy): domain Eukaryota; kingdom Metazoa; phylum Chordata; class Actinopteri; order Esociformes; family Umbridae; genus Umbra; species Umbra pygmaea. The sequence goes on along the minus strand of JACXGM010009778.1, from coordinate 7,910 downwards.
CTTTGTATCCACTGCACATAATCACAACCACATAAACACATTGACACATATAGTACTACAACATGAAGCACACATATATTAATTCACACCTGAGCACAGTCCTTACCACATTAATAATTTAAATAAATACATTAAATCTCTGAAATGCTCATCAATCCAGTCCTTGGGTTGAGTTTAATAACCCCACTGCACAGGGAACAAACGATTGTATAAAAATGTTCTTGTTAGCCAAGGGCATTCTAAAGCAATGTCCAGACTGAAGTTTTTCAAACTGGTGATGTAGCGGGTGGGAAGAGTCGGTATGACAGCCAGCGCTATCCTTCTGGTGGATTTTTGGAAAAGGCTACTGAACTGTGATTGTGGGTGGCCAATTTTCTTGCTGGCTGTATGAATAATTCTGTTCAGTTTGCCTTTAGTACGGAGGTTACCACACCAGACAGTTATGTTAAATGATAGGACACTCTCCACCAAACTGTGGTACACCTTTTCCAGAATGTCCTTGCTTACCCGAAACTCCTTCAGTGTCCTGATTAAAAACAATTGCTGACGTGCTTTTTCAAAAATACAATTTGCATTCTCCATAAAATTCAGCTTGTTATCAATTTGTTCCCAGGTATTTGAAACACACGACCACTTCAACTGGTTGGTTGTTAAGAGAGAGTGGGTGGAGTGTTGTTAGACTGTTGCCATTGATAATTAGCTCTCTTGTCTTGTGCAGAAGCGTCATGCACCAATTTTTTTAAGGGGGTACGATGTGCACAACACACGGAAACATGTGCCCCACAAATACAGATCTTAAAAGGAAAATCCACTTGGCTCAAAAATCTGAGTGGGCACTTGCTTCCAAGTCTTGTGCACACTGATGTGTAAGCTGCTTGCCTGGCACCATTAGCTGCTTTCCGACCGCAGGGATGTTTGCAGTTCCTAGAACATAACGTCCCTATAACCATTTTCTTCTTGTGTTCCGATAGAAGAAATTGCGGGATTATTTAGTTCCTCGCACCGCCGTTTCTATAACCTTTTTAGCTCCTACTCCAGTGCAGGGTCTTTCTCTTTTCCCTTTTCCTAGGTCTACGTTGATTGGTCCAATTGGCCGGTCGCTTCGTTTGTCTGTTGCGTTAATACTGCCTTCGTCTTTTGTGTTTCTGTGTTAAACGTGCCTTCGTCTTTTGTGTTTCTGTGTTGAACGTGCAATATGTAATTTTTGGCCACCAGGGGGGCTCTCAATCAAAACAATAGCAAAAGATGTACTTGGATGACGTCGGGAGGTTGCGTGGGATCATGGGTTTTGTTATCGTCGTCAATGACAACCTTCCAATCTAGCGTCTCCGGCAGAAAAAATGTTCACTGACAAAGTAATGTGTTGTTAAAAATATTATAACTTTATTCGCGTTATGTTTGGCGGTTCCCTGGAAATTAGAGCAACTATATTATATGACGTCATTGACGGGCGACAAAAAGAAACGTCCCGTGTCTTCAAATTAAATTACAAATTTCTCTGGATTTGAAAGTTGGTGGAAACATTTAGGATAATGTAAGTACACAACTAAGAAATATATATAATATATGTATAGTGATGTTTTCTTTCAATGCAAAGTATGTATTTTGTTATTGT
>JACXGM010009777.1:7891-27229 GCA_016801145.1 Umbra pygmaea | reverse complement strand
AATTTTCAAGAGAATCCAGTAGGATATACACATTGTAAATTAAAGATCAAAAAAGATTTCCAACACGTTTTCCACTATTTCTCAATTAAATATTTTAAACGAGTGTGCTGTTAACTGACCTGCCTATATATAGCCTGGAGTTAATGATGTAATCATAGCCATCATGGATTCCAAAAGATAACCGAACTGGAGAGAATAAGAAACACTGCTTGCTGTAGTTTAATTTGAGTGGAGAATATGGAAACTGCGATTCCACTGGCCAATCCCTCTCCACCACACTTTGTGTGATACGATGTGAGCTGTGAAGGAATATATTATATATTCGGCTTATTGATGGTTGTGATGGGCCAAATCAACAGCATTGCGTTGCAAACAAAGCATAATCAACACCTTCAATTAATTTGAAAATGAATTCATGCATAAATGTCACTGGTGAAATTACGTTCCTCACTCAGTCGCTGACGAAGTTGATGCCTGCTCTGTCCAAACAATACCGTTTTTAATTAATTAAGCGGCGTCAAACAATTAAAAAAACATTCTTCCTCTCCTAAAAGATTTGCGCACATCTCTGTCTACGCCATCACAAGCCCCTACTGGCAACTCTTAACCACTTGAGAGACCTCTCGAGCGGTCTTAAATAGCTGGGAGAGTAAGAGTGATTCTTAGCTTTGAGAAATTTGATAAGTTGCTTTTACACCTAAGTTTGAGAGTAGGAGTAAATTTTGTAAATTCTCAGCACTTAAGACTAAAATGGCACTTTGAGAAGCTTGATAAATACGGGCCCTGATGTTTAAATGATTAAATACTAATATTTTTTAAACCTAATATATACTGTTAATGGTTATATTATTGCAACCATTACTGATATTATTGTAGTTTCAGTAATGTAGTTTATGTAGTTTAGCTAGTCTAGTTCAGAGTGTAAATACTTTACAATTGTAGTTCCTTTTAATGCAGGTTGTGCCTAGTACAATATTACAATTGTTGCATGTCCTTTCAGTCTCATTTACTCAAGGCATACAAAGGCATGCTGCAATATATATGTCAATGTGACAAATTGACAAATGAATTTGTATTTCACATTAGTGTAAAGTCAGGTACAGGTCAGTTAACTCAAATCAAATGTATTTTATAAAGCCTTTTTTACAACTGCAGTGGTCACAAAGTTATTTGACAGATAACCAGTCTAAAACCCCAATGAGCAAGCAACAAGTGATGCACAGTGGCTAGGAAAAACTCCCTAGTAGGTGGGACCTACAAAGAAGCGTAGAGGCCAGACACAAGGTGTGTGGCCAGTCCTTTTCTGGCTGTACTGGGTGGGGATTCTGAGGGTGCCCAGCCCTTTGTATTAGTGTCACATTGTTTATCAGTAATCAATTAGTGTCCATAAATGGATATAGGAATGGGTGGGCTGTGACCACAGCCTTTGTGAAGCATCAACACAATTTGGTGGTCTTGAGCAGGTACAACGTGACGCGCTCTAGAGAGGTACAGAGTCACCAGGCGGAACAGCAGTGACTTAGGCACCAGCACAGCAAGGTGAGCACAAAATGGAGGCAGGATGGAGTCATCAGGACACATGGTCCTGAATCATGTTCCAAGGGTATTTGCTCTCTTAGGATCAACTGCACATCAGAAACATTACAGTGGGCGTATCTTAGGTCTAGTACATCGGTACAACTCTGTCATATATCAATGAAACTTAAGTGGGGACTAAGAGATGACAGAATCATTCTAGTCCCCCGGCCTATAAACTATTGCCATAACATCTGGGGACTGAGACAATGGAGGGCTGGAGATGTGGTACTGTACAAAGAATCTCATGCAGGAGCAAACAGGCATGATTCAGACCCACCCACATTGCTAAGACCACACCACCAAAGGGACACCAACAGACCGCAACCACCATAAAATGGGCGGAGTGTAGTCCACACAGTGTACTCCAATCCCACAAGCATAGGTTATTGTGGGGCAACATGAGCAGACCAGTGATGGAGCGAGGATATCCCAGTGGAGAGAGGGGTGCCTACCATGCAAGCGAGCATGAGGGGTTCAACAGTGCCACCGTATACTTTTAGCCCTCTGGGCAAGACTACAATATATCATAGAACTTACTGAAGATAAGAGACTTCCGCATAGACTTAAATGATGAGACTGAGTATGCATCTCTCACATGGGTTGGCAGGTCATTCCACAAAATTGGAGAGAAAAGCCCTTCAGCTGTTTACAAGTTCTAGGAATAGTAAGGAGGCCTGCGTCTTGTGAACATAACGTACTTGTAGGTATGAAAGGCAGCACCAATTCAGACAGATAAGTAGGGGAAAGTCCATGTAGTGGTTTGTAGGTTAACAGTAAAACTTTCAAATCATTAAAATGTTAACAAACTTAAAAAAGATTCCATGTGGGCATAAAATTCAAATTGGCTATAATGTAATACAAAGAGAATGAACTAAATGTTTTAATTTCTTGTTTTATAACTCGGACTAACCAGTAAACATGCACCTCATTCCTTTCTATTTGCATGTGCAAGCAGTACACTATTGTTATTGCGAGAGATAGGCTTGTATTTTTTATTCCATAAAGACTCTTTAGTCGTGGCCACTATATATCTTCACTCCCTCTCCTGCACTTGGTCCCCTTCATTTTTGTAGGTAATCTTGATTTTGCAGTAGTATGTAGTATGTTTTGCTATTAAAGTATTTAGCGAACTCCATGATGACAGATTATCAATGCACACTAGCCAGGCAAGTAACCTACACACGTAGAGGCTCATTAGGCTGTGCATGTCCTGATCGTGTGAAGTGAGCGGTACTGGAGCGGTAGTGAAGCGATATTGAGTGAGAGCCTTCTGGGCCACTAAAAAACATTGCTCTGCGCTCTGGTATAACTGGGTCCGCTCCGCTCCCACTCCGCTCCGCTCACATACTCTGGTTGGAAGAAGTTGCTCCTGGAGAATGTGTTGGTACCATTCTTTATTCATGGCCTTGTGTTCCTAGGCAAATTTGTTAGACCACTCCCTTGGCTGAGAAGCAACCCCATACATGAATAGTCTCAGGATGCTTTACTGTTGGCATGACACCGATGGTGATGTTCACCTTGTATTCTCTAGACAAGGTGTTTTCCAAATGGGACGAACAATCGGAAAGGGGATTCATCAGTGAAAATGACTTTACCCCAGTCCTCAGCAGTCCAATCCCTGTACCTTTTGCAGAATATTAGTCTGTCCCTGATGTTTTTCCTGGAGAGAAGTGGCTTTGCTGCCCTTTTTGTTACCAGGCCTTCCTCCAAAGGTCTTTTCCTCTCTGAGTGCAGATGCACTCACACCTGCCTGCTGCCATTCCTGAGCAAGCGTTGTATTGTTGGTGCCCTGATCCCGCAGCTGAATCAACTTTAGGAGATGGTCCTGACTTTCTTGGGAATTCTGCCACCTTCTTCACAATAATGTATCCTCTCGCCTTGACAATCCGATAAAAGGTAGATTTTTTTGTGCAAAGTAATGATGACGGGACATGTTTCTTGCAGGTAACCATGGTTGACAGATGACAATTATTTTAAGCACCACCCTACTTTATAGCTTCCAGTCTGTTATTCTAACTCAATCAGCATGACAGGGTGATCTCCTGCCTTGTCCTTATCAAAACTCTCAACTGTGTTAACGAGACAATCACTGATATGATGGCAGCTGTTCCTATTGTGGCAGCGCTGAAATGCAGTAGAAATGTTTTTGGCATTTAAGTTCATTTTCGTTGCAAAGAGGGACTTTGTAATTCATTGCAATTATTCTTATCACTCTTCATGACATTCTGGAATATGCAAATTGCCATCATCAAATTTTGCAGTGACGTCACTGTACACAATTTTGGCCATTTACAGTGGTCGAGTTGGTAATTACCAAAAGCCCTGTTTTGTTATATATATATGCTTTCCTTACACCCAATCACTCTAGCTCACGAAACAACCAGACACATGCAACACAATCCACTAGTGCCCGACTCAATGCCTTGTGTCAGGCAGGAGATAGTAATCTGGCCTCCAGAAACCAGGCCAGGAGAATGAGTGGTGCAGCAACAACAACATATGTAATTGGAAATCATTAACCTCCCCAGGCCTGGAAAGCACTGCACGTTCTCGGTTTGGTCTGTGCTATCGTGTTATTTTCAGCACTTATCTTTTATATGGGTACGTATAAATGTACTTCAGTTATTGTGGCCAGATGCACAACTGTGCCCGTCTTAGGTTGTCCCGACTTCAAAGTTGGGATTTTACCCGTCATTGGCTAACCAGCCCTCTTCACTGGCCACACATCAGTTCCTGTGATGGGGAGGATTGGAGAAAATGTTTGTCACAAGACAATTTCTCAAGCAGCCTTCAGCACAAGGCTATTTTTTATAGGATAACGAAAGTGCTTTACACGGCCATAGTTCATCACAAGGCATGAACCAAAATAGTCTCCAGACCAGGGGCCTCATTTATAAAACTTTGCAGTGGACTTGCGTCAGAAGTGGCGTACAGACGAAATATAGGACGGGCGGATGCAAAGAAATATTCAGATTTATAAAACCGTGCGCAGGCACGTCCTACGCCGTTTTCCCTTTATAAATCACAATCAACTCTAAATGTGGCGCAGCTTTTGCGGCTGCATGTCACGCCCATAATTGCCCATAAATAGTCAGTGAAACGCCCTGAAATTAATATTAATTTATTGAGAAATCCATTGTGATCTAATGTTTCTGTCTCATTCTGACATAGTCTGCACAGTGATGACTGCTCAATTCTCCATATATTATTTGTAGCCAGAATTCTGTACAATAATTTAAACTGAAAAGATCTTCTAGAAGCATCAAATGTTGTTTTATATATAAATCCATACACTTGGTGCCATGGAATTGGAATGTCCAATAAATATTCCAATTTATTTTGAATTCTATATAGGTAGAGTGGTCAGGTTTTTTGTAGTTAAGTGGAAGAGATACATTTTGCGGTTTATATTAATATGGTTTAACCAGACATGGTTTTTAATTGATCGCGGCCAGGAAATTTGTTGCTTTCAAAGGTTTTTATTTTTTTTCTCAATTTTTCTGGTAAGGCTGAGACTATCTGATTATACTCCTGTTGTGAGCAACTTACTTTGTATGTTTCTTTGATTTATTTATAAGTTACAAGTTTTCCATCTTGATTGATGATATCCTTAACTAAGAGTATTCATTTCTTGTACATTTTTTCCATAAAGATCGGTTCAGTTTCAACCAAAATGCTAGAATTTAGCCATATCATTTGTTGTAAAATTAGCTTGATCTCCCCTGGGGGATGGAACTGAAATTGTAATTATCTTTGTATAGCTTCCTTTAAAAACATAGATCAGTTACTCAATATTACATTACATATCTATTTAAAGTGGTGTTCTTGTACCTGAAGCATTGCAAATAATCTGTCTTTGAACATTGGATGAGCATGTCATGAACCACCTTGCTCATATTCATTATGTAAATACATAAGTTTTATTTTATCTGGCTTACCATTCCATATAAATTTAAATATTCTATTTTCAGATGATTTAAAAAAACTTTTTCACCTGGTGTAGGAATTGTCATAAATAGATATGTAAACTATCATAATACTAATGAGTTTACTAAAGTGATCTTGCCAAAAATAGATAGATGCATTCCTGTCCATGGTTTCAATATACAATCCACCTTGATCATTTTCCTGTCAAAGTTGCTAAAAGGGAGATCCATGATATTTTTTGGGAATGTGTATTCCAATGAATAGGTTTTAATCCGGATAGATTAGAAAAGTATACATGGAGACTTTTGTATTTAATCCTTGCATTTCCAAGCCCTTAATTTCATTATTTGTTCTAATTTTCCTTGCTAATATTTCTATGGCTATTATAAATAGATATGAGGATAATGGACATCCTTGTTTCATACCTCTACACAATCTAAAACTCCCTGAGAGAAAACCATTATTATTGATTTTACATCTGGGGTCACTATACTTCACCTTCACCCAGTTTATAAGAGATTCACTGAAATTGAATTACTTCAAGCACTTATGAATGAAGTCAAGTCTCACTTTATGAAAGGCTTTCTCAAAATGCGCTATAAATATTAGGCCAGGCCTTCTTAATTTTTCATATTGCTCTATTATTTCTAATAGTTGACATATATTATCACCAATATATTGGCCTTGTACAAACCTGTTTGATCTGGATGTATAACTTCAGGTAGGCATTGTTTTCATTCTAAGAGCTATACATTTAGTCAAAACCGCAACATTGTAGTGTAAGAGGTCTCCATTTTTTAATAGAGTAGGGTCCTTATAATTACCGTTAGGGTCTTGTTTAAGCAACAGCAATATTAGACCTTCTCTGTGTTGCAGATAATATTTATTTCTTATATGAATATTTTAAACATTCTAATAATGGGCCTTTTATTTCTTCAAAAAAATGTAGAATATACTTCTATGGGGATACCATCAAGCCCAGGGGCGTCATTTATAAAACTTTGTGGTGGATTTGCATCCGAAGTGGTGTACGGACGAAATTTAAACCCTGTATGGAGGTGGTTGACCTTATGGCCTCTGCCAAAGATTCAATAACCATGACAAATAGAAGAGGAGACAGCGGGCAACCCTGTTTTGTCCCTCTATGTACAAGGAAACTGTGTGATCCCATTAGCCAGAATGGCCGCCTTGGGATTGCTATACAAAACCTTGAAATGTCTGATAAAATTATTCCCTAAACCAAGCTTGTCCAAACAATAAAATATAAATGTCCATTCATCCTGGTAAAAGGCTTTCTCTGCATCCAAAGAAAGTACCAAGCCATCAACCTGTCTCTGCTGGAAAGCCTGAATAATACTAAGGAGACGCATGACATTATCACAAGAATTCTGACCCTTTATAAAGCCAGTTTGATCCTCCTGTATAATCTTAGGCAAGAGATCTACAAGCCGTGTAGCCAGGATTTGCTTGTGATTCTATTCTTTTTTTTGTGAGGTATGCCAAATATTTTCCAGGCTTATCTCCATGCTTATAAAACCTTTGTCTGATAAATCTAAGTTTAACTTCCTCATCTTGTGTTAAAAGATTATCTAAGGTTGTTCTGACTGCAGTCATTTCTTTTAAAACAATAGGGGATGAGGACTCAACATAGACTCTTTCTTTAGCTTTAAGCTCAGCCATTAACACATTTGCTTTTCCATATTGTGCAGTCTTTTACTGGCTGAGACAGAAATAATCAGCCCTCTAGCATATGCTTTAGTGGTTTCCCATAATAGGGCCAGGTCATCTGTGAACTGAGAGTTACAAAAAAAATCTTAAGTTCAGTAGTAAAATGTTTCAAACTCTCAAAAACTCTTTTAAAATAGATGTTTTCATTCTCCAGTATTTCCCTCTGTCATTTATACCCTTAAGGGACAGGTCCAGTATTACACTGGCATAGTCCGAAATGAAAATACTGCCAATTGAGCAACACAAAACTGAGTGCAGAGAAATCACTGACAGAAAACAGTAGTCAATCCTACTGACACCCATGAGGTGGAAAAAAAGTGTATGCCCTTTCTGTAGGATGAATTGTATGCCATAAATCAACCAACCCCAACTATTCACATAAACTCAGTGCTTTAGCTTGTGGAGAAAGAGGCACAAGTTTAGGAGGTAGTCTATCCATATACAGTTAATCTCCACATACTATAGCAATATCTGACATAATCTGGGAGAGATCGAAGAACACCTTAGATATAAAGTCAGAGGGATGAGCAGGGGGGTAATACACATTCAGTATAGAGATAAATGTATTTTGCACAGCACCTTTAACAATAACATACCCGGTGTCATGGCCAAATTCCCAACCAGGCTTCTCACTTCAATCATGGCCACCTAATAATCGCCCTCCTTCCTAATTGGAATATATAACTACACACCTCTTCACTTGATAGCTGATGTGTGGTGAGCGTTCTGGCACAAAATGGCTGCTGTGCATCACCCAGGTGGTTGCTACACATTGGTGGTTGATGAGGTAGGCTTTCCCCCTCACTGTGTAAAGCACTTTGGGTTCCTTCAATGAAAAGTGCTATATAAGTTGAATGCATTACTATTTTTATTATTAGATGTTCAGCATCATCTATATGTGTTTCTTGCAACAGAGTGATGTCAATATGTCATTTTTTCAGAAAGGTCAGCACGTTCCTTCTTTTGACAGGGCTATGGACCCCATTAAAAGATGAAAAAAGTGAGATTGGAAACTTTGTTTTTCATTTTGTTGCATATTTATTCTGCACATTAATAGTTGCCCAACAATTGTGCACACATAAATATTCTCCAAAGAAATTCAAGACCTCACTTTTACTTAACTATTCAGGTTTGAGGTGTATTTACTTTTTGGATTGACCAAGAGCACTGAAGCTATTCAATAATAAAATAAATCCTTAAGAATACAACTTGCCTAATAATTATTGACTAATAAATATATTTTAAGTCTTTTTTTTTCAATCTTTATGATTACAGCTTACAGCTCATGGAAATCTAAAAGCCAGTATCTCAAAATAGTAGAATTAAGAATTTATAATACAGAAATGTGGACCTGAGAGGAGTTACCTAAGCCTTTAATCTCTCTGTATGGTTCATTACACACAACCACAATCATTGGGAAGACAGCTGACTTGACAGTTGTCCAGAAGACACTCATTCACACCCTCCATGAGGCAATCAGCCTGTCTGTTTCATATCTCCAGATCCTGGGCCTCCCCCTTTTGGGTGCGTCGACTGTCCGGTAGTCGGCGTCTCCAGCCTTTTGAAGCCCCTGCTCTCAACCTCCCCAATTGCCTGACACACCTGTGACACATCAGGCTCATTAGTCAGGGTATTTATGTGCATGTTTGTTTGGGTGTGATTGTTAGTTACTATGTGCCAGAAAAGTATATATAGTTTAATTCTTTTCTTACTCCAGCCACTTCTATGCTTTGTACTGAAAGTAGCAGATTATCCTGTGTGTGTTTACCACAGTTTCTTTTTGGGCATTGCTGTGGTCCTGTACCACTGTTGTCTGTGTCTTATAAATAAATGTATGGAACCTGACCCAACCTGCATTTGACTCCTCACTACACAACCTCTGACAATATGGATATGCTGAGGTACAGTTGTGTTAAAAATAATAGCAGTCCAACATCACAAACCAGATCAATTACTGTTTTTGACAGAAATCATATTTCGACATGGCAAATAATTCACTAGTAGGTGCAGAAGAGTAATCAAAAACCAACAGACCCAACAGTCATGACATGCATGCTGCTGATTCTGTGTAATTGAATCATTCATTGAAAGGGTTGTGTTCAAAATAATAGCAGTGTGGAGATCAAGCAGTAAGATCATTCATTCTGTGAAAAAACAGTGGCCATTATTCAATGACAAAGGCAGCAAATGTTGTACATGCTGGTTATAGAGCATTTCTCTGAAATTCTGAGTAAAATGGGTCGTTCCAGACAATGTTCAGAAGAACAGCGTAAACTGACTAAAAAGTTGATAGGGGGGCAAGATGGCGTCGTAGATTGAACAATGTCTCAAGCCAGTTCCGGTATCAGATTATGTGTCTATTTACTAGGTCTGGGCGGTCCAAAATTGTGAGAATGTGAGGTGTGTTGTAAGGGCCCATTTTGGCTTGGCGCAGGACCTAATCATTTGTAATGGCAGCGCAAAGGGTGAAGTTACCCCCATGTTGCCCATGTGACATTGATTATAGCCCTCTGGCCAATAATATCTCTGCCTATCCTTGCTTTTGTGAGGTTGAACCCTGCCTCATCTATGTGTATGGATTCATGCAGGATTTCCTCAGCATCCATATGCAGAACTCTGAAATACAAGTGAAAGACAAGATTGTGTAGATAGATCTAGTATACAGTCAATGTACATGCAAAAAGGTCATGTGTGCAGTATGCAACAACACAGTCCTAAAGTGAACAATACAAACCTCCACATACTCATGCCGAAGTCATAATTTCTCTGAGCCTGATAGCATTATTGGCCAAAACCATGCATGAATATTGGCACCCTTCCTCCTTGTCGTTCTCAACCCTCAATCCTATGTAGAAAATAATAGATGTAAATTACTGTAAAATGTCACAGAAAGGGGTATCATAAGTGCTGATATGGTGCATAAAATAAGCAGCCGATTACTGTAACTGTGGACAGATCTTCTTTTACCTGTTTTCTTGTCGAAATGTCCTTATGACAGATATATGCTAAAATTTGGCTGATCTCTCAGTCCAGCCTCCCTCAGTGTCTTTCTGTGGTTCACAACATGGTCCACTAGTGAATTGGACTACTGTGAATTTCATTTGATAAATTTGGTCCTCTTCCTGAGCACGTTCTCCTCCTGCTTCAGGTCTTCAACCACCTCTAACTCCTCGGCCTCTACCTCTGGCTGGGCCTCTGCCTCTTCCTCTACTTGCTCCTCTGTGTACTCCCCCTCTCACCCTCACTCTTCTTCTTCTGACTCCTTCCATTTTGGATTAATGCAGGTGAACCTACCTTAAAACATGTTTTGAGTCTCTTAACATGTTCAAAATGTCATTACTAGTACATAGCCAATGTGCAGTTGATTCCTTATGGTGAACACAGTGAATCTGGATAAATCAGCCAGTGTACATACATCTGTTTATTTCCCGTTTTCCAGTGAAGTCCACACTAGTCAATTTTCAAAGTCATACAATTCAATATTCCAAAATGTATATTTTCACAAAAAAAGTATTTGCCGTGGTTATGTTCATATAATATAGCAAGTGAGCCATGTAACCTGACACCCCTACTATGGCAGCTCACGGACTGAGTCTACACTGTTGCTTAGTTACCTATGCTCATGCGCGATAACTCTTGAACTGTTGGGAGCTGTGAAGGCAAGTATCAGGTTACAGCCAATCAATGTTGCTAAGGTAGTTTATGGACATAACCATGGCAAATCTTTTTTTTGTGGAAAAAATACGCTTTGGAATATTGCATTGTATGACTTCAACAATCGACTAGCTTGGACTTCCCTGGAAAATGGGAAATAAACAGAAGTATGTACACTGGCTGATTTATCCAGATTCACTGTGTTCACCATAAGGAATCAACTGCACATTGGCTATGCACTAGTAATGACATTTTGAACATGTTAAGAGACTCAAATCACTTTTTAAAACTTGCCCTGTAAATGTGTAATGGTTGTAAACTGGAGCAGGAGGATAACACTGTTTTGGCAATTTAGATGTATTCTTGCTACTGACAACAGAGCTACGTTTTGAAATCCCCTGGAAATCTCCATTAAAACTGATTGGTGAGTCTACAATTAAGCATTCTCATGTTTGTGCACCTGATGACTGTGTTTAACAAATTGGCTCATAGGTGTGGTAATTTGACAGTCAGTCATTTGTAATTGCAAGGAAGTGACATTATTATATAATTATGTGTCTAATGTATACAACTGTGTTTATTGTTTTGCAAAACGGTGTGAGGCTGACATTGCGCTTATAGTGGTGCACATCTGGGCCAATGTTTTGCTTGAGTGTAAGGTTTTGATTATTGTATGATACTTTTGATTTCAGTGTGTAAGCAATCAACAAAAACTGTAACACATAATTTGCTGTATTACTCTGTGGATTTATTTATTTTTGTTAGAATATACACTTGTGTCAAATTAGATGACTGCAAAACACTCCAAAAAATTTGGGACATTTGAATGTTTCCCACTGTGTAACATCACATTTTCTATTAATAGCACTTATTAAGCAGAATTTTCCCCCATTCATACATTATGCATGTCTTCAGCTGCACAAATGTAAGGGGGCCTTCATTGCCTTATTTTGCACCTCATAATGCAGCACACATTCTCAATAGGAGACAGGTCTAGATTGCAGGCATGTCATGCTAGCACCCGCACTCTCTTCTTATACAACCATGCACTTGTAATCTAGGCATAACGATCTTGTGTTATCCTGCTGGAGAATACAGGGATGTACCTGACAAGGTTATTATCGTAAACTAAAACTCCAATAAAGACTGAAACTAAAAATGTAAAAAACATTTTTGTAAACTGAAATAACTTACAATAGATTTGAGAAAAACTAAACTAACTGGAACTAGAAACATTGGGTACAAAACTATTTAAAATTAAATCAACGGTGAAATAGTTTCAGTTTTTGTTTTTTGTTGTTCAACCTCTTAAGGATTGGGATCTGATTGTGAAATTCTGCCTGAAAAACATACCCAGAGTTAACCTCTTGTTACAGTGGACCTAAAGCAAGGAGAAAAGACCCTTGGCTGACCTTAGTAGCTAGCGCTATCTAGTATGTAGCTACTGTAGTAGCACAATATAATGATTACATATCCTTGGCTGTCTAAATACATCAATTGTTTATTTAGATAAGCATGTAAATGATAAGGAACAGGGTGGGAAATTAATACCAGGCACCCACCAAATGCGGGGACTTTTTCACATTGGCGGGTAACTTTTCCCAAACTACCAGCCACTGGCGGGTGAATTGTACAGCGTATGATACATTTTTTGTTTTTTTATTGGCCTACTTTAAGCATTACTTGTTTTGGATTGTAGATAAACGCGTTTGACCAAAATGCGGAAGCTTACTCATTAACAAAGTCAGACACACTTCTGTCGAGGTACATATTTGGTTGGTTTTCTGTGGTACCATAAACATAGTGCAGTATAGAAAAAAAAGCCAGAGTAGGCTAAGTCAATGTAGAAAATTTAAAGGACAAAACTTGTGTGATTATGATGAGATTTTGTTATTTTCCGTGATCGGAAAAAGAAAAACACACATCCAGCGCAGAATGATAAACGCTCATTGGATGATTCAGCTTTCACTCAAATCCCTCGTTTAGTCTGTGATTATGACTGAATTCTGATAAACGCCGCTCTCGTTTTACCAGAGACATTTATATGTGCAATGTCCAACTTCTCAAGTGTAATTTAGTTATTAACAACAGATTCTATTTCAAGTAACTTACATCGCCATTTTAATTAATGTTGTATTATGTTTGGTTTCATTATTGAAGAAGCTCTTGCAGCTTCTAGAGATTATTGGGGGTCAGATGTGGTGGTTAGGGAGTCAGACTAGTAGTCAGAAGGTTGCTGGTTAAATTCCCTGTTGTGGCAAATGTTGTTGTCTTTGGGCAAGGCACTTCACCCTAAATTGCTCCAGGAAGAATACCCTTGTACTTAAAATACTGTAAGTCACTCTGGATAAGCAATGGCAATTCAATGGCAATTCAAGGTGCTTTACATGAACAGGAAAACATAAAAAAATTAAAGCAAATTAAAGATAAAATTAAAGCAATTAAAATGAAAAAAAAAACAATTAGAAATATTGTATAGTTTAAGAAATAAAAGAGACAGAATGAACCATATAAAATATAGTGCAATCAGTTCAGACTTAGCACAGTGTTCATTCAGTAAATGCGTAGTTAAACAGATGTGTTTTGAGTCTGGATTTAAAGGTGACTACTGTTGGAGCACATCTGATCTCTTCTGGGAGCTGGTTCCAGCTGTGGCTGGCACAGTGGGTAAAAGCAGATTCTCAGCGTTTTTAGTGAATCCTTGGTATCTCTAGCTGATGTAATCCTGATGATCTAAGTGGTCTGTTGGGTTTATATTAAATTAGCAGATCTGCAATGTACTAGGCCATTGAGTCAATTATATACCAGTAATAATACATTAAAGTCTATCCTAAATGTGACTGGGAGCCAGTGTAGAGACCTGAGGACTGGCGTGATATGTCATATTTTCTGGTTCTGCTTAGAATCCTGGCAGCAGAGTTCTGTATGAGCTGTAGCTGTCTTATGCTCTTTTTGGGAAGACCAGTGAGGAGGCCATTACAATATTCCACCCTGCTGGTGATGAAAGCATGAACAAGTTTCTCTAAGTCTTGTCTGGAAACAAAACATCTCATTCTTGAGATATTTTTTAAGATGATAATATGCTGATTTAGTTATTGCTTTAATATGACTACTGAAACTAAGGTCCGACTCCAGAATCACACCAAGATTTCTGACTTGATCTTTAGTTGTTTGACCCCTAGCATCAAGGTATGCATTCACCTTGAGAACTTCATCTTTGTTTCCAAATGCAATGACTTCAGTTTTCTCTTTGTTTAACTGAAGAAAGTTTTGGCACATCCAACTGTTAATTTCATCAATGCATTGGCATAGGGAGTCAATGGGGCTGTAGTCGTTAGGCGATAGGGCTAAGTAGCTCTGGGTGTCGTCTGCATAGCTGTGGTA
Source organism: Umbra pygmaea (assembly GCA_016801145.1). Lineage (NCBI taxonomy): Eukaryota > Metazoa > Chordata > Actinopteri > Esociformes > Umbridae > Umbra > Umbra pygmaea. Next base: position 12,958 of record JACXGM010009777.1, on the reverse strand, counting down.
AGCAATTTGTTTCTTTCTCATTATTTAGCTCAGTGGGAGCATATACAGGTTGAATAGGAGTGGCACGAGAATTGAGCCTTGTGGGACTCCACATGTAATGGATGTCCACTCAGACTTATGGTTGCCTATACTCACGTCGTAACCTCTCACTTCCATTTTAGGACCATCCCAGAAAGCCTGACCCAGTTTTCCAGACTGTCAAGAAGTATGTTGTGGTCGACAGTGTCAAATGCAGCACTAAGGTCGAGTATTTCCAGCACTGATAGTTTGCCTGTATCTGTTTTGAGGCAAATATCATTTATTATCTTTACGAGCGCTGTCTCTGTATTGTGATGTGGTCGGAAGCCAGATTGAAAATTGTCAAAGTGTCATTTTGAGCTTAAGAATTTGTTCAGCTGATTGAAAAAAACTTTTTTAATGATCTTGCCTATGAAAGGGAGATTTGAGATTGGTCTGTAGTTGCTCAATATGGTGTGATCCAAATTGCTCTTTTGTAAATATAATGTTCCTGTACTTTAAGTCACTCTGAATAAAAATGTAAAGGTAAATCATTTAACCAATGCTTGAAATATGTTATTAGTAATCCCAGATGTTTTCCAAACAGATTATTGGAAAATGAATTTACAAATGTCTAAATATTTTGGCGTACACTAGGTGTTACAACAGCAAAGTTTTACACCTCTCAAAATTGAAATTGTCTACTGTTAGATGAATAATCTAAAAGTAGCTGACTTAAAGTAGTAGGACATACAATTAGCAAACTGATTAGCACAATTTGTCAATCATCTAAATAAATTATTCTTCTCAGACTTGTCTTCACAAAATGTCAATTTAGTAATTAACCTATTTAAATAACACATGTATTCACAGTGAATTAAAGGTAATGAAGCAATATAGAATATGCTAGTGCGTTTTCTTTTATGTAGTTGGGAAAAAGTGTCTGGTAAAATTTTGACACACAGTGGACAAAAGAGTTAATTTCCCACCTTGATAAGGAACAACAAAAACACCATGTTTAACGTTGGTGAATATTTTAGACAATGAAACGGCGAGTTCATGAGTTTGCCATATATACCATTGGATGTTTTAAAACAACAAACTATACTTGTAAGAAGCTCATGAATGTGCATGAATCTTTAGCTTATGCACTAATAAATGCAGGTTACATCCAGACACACAAAAGTGGAAGACCCAGTGCCACCTCACCTGCTTTGAAGTGCAGAGTAGTGTCCAATGCACCCCCTAAGATCAGGTTTAGCCCTGGAAACCACTGGCCCCAGCTTTCCAAAGGAAAAAAATTCTAACCAATTTTGGTGAAGCATTAGTAACCTCATGCCTAACCTTAACCGTTAGTATCCTCCTACCTAACCTTAACTGTGAATGTTGCAATATAATTTCGAACGCTATGGAATGTATGGAATGTTCTCGCATAAATCTGCTAAACGAAATGTACCGGAGCAACGTAATTCAAGTACAAATATAGCCTAATAACAAAACGTGCACTTCAAACGTAAAAACACCCTAAATAGGTTGGCATAGAACGTAATTTATTTTTTTAAAATAGTTTCCTGAGAATGTAATTTGGGAGAAATTCTGAGATTTACGGTTGTATGCAGGATTTCACATCTGGCATTTTTTTGCTGCTGATCAGAGGTTTGAATCTTGCACTGTAGCCTTTATAATTCTGCTGACAAAGTCTTCTGCATTCTAGAGGTTGTTGGTGGTTTAACTAACTCTTGTTTTAGGGTTGTATTTTCATGGCTCTGGTCACTATTCGTTTTTCAGGCCTTTTCAAAATGTTAATTTGGCTACACCCAACTTTGTGCTATGGGTTTAATTGAGGACCTTGTTTCTTTCAGCATCCAAATGGCTTATGTTTTTACTGTACATGTTTAAACAGACAGAAATAAAAAGTTGCAGTCTGAACTCTTCAAATGTGACCCACCAACTACATTCGGGCTTATTGTGCCAAAAGTATTGTATATACTGTATATTCTTATTGCATGAACAACTTTACTTCTAAACCAGCAATGTAACTCAAGAAGACAACTGTAAATTCAAATGTCCATGAAAAGTAGTACAGCCCTAGTACAGATAAGTATTTGGACAGGGACACACATTAGGTATGTTTAGGTAATTGGACAAATTAAGATCATCTTAAATAAAGTTGTCATATTTAGTTGATGGTGTAATCCTGTTTTTTGCAATTGGAGATAAGTTTTCTCTGCATGCTTCATGTCTCATTGTTCCAGTTCAAATAAATGCATCTCATTCAAATGATGTGATTCTTATACCCATAGTCTGACATGATGGTATTGTTAGTTTGATACAGAATAAAACAAATAAGATAGCTATCTTTTTGTTTACTGTGAACCCAGCTCCATAACTTGGATGTGTAGTAACAGAAACAACAAAGTTAGATTTAAGATTTAAACCAAATACTTAGTATTTATTTTAAAGATAGACTGACCTTTATGATAAAACTGAAAGCTTTGACATTTGCCTAAGATAAATTTACACATAAGACCTCAAAACCTATTTATAGTGGTTTTGTTAAGTGTCTAACATGCTGCTTAGGGTCTTGAATACTGTAATTATCATTTAAGCCAAACATAGCATTTTGTGTCTTAGGGACAGGAGAACTCCACAAGTTCAAAATATTTGTTGTTTTACTCGTTCCAGGGATATCACAAGCTGTACACACACAGTTGCAAAGCAATGCCAGCAAGGCTGTCCATATCCATAATTTCAATAGAAAATCCAAGCAGCCATTCAATGATCACTTTCCAATTATGACTAGAATAACGAGATAGCCCAGAAGCAGAAGAGCATGAATCCATGTTCTGTGAAGAATCCTGTGACAACTTTGTTTCCCTAAAGAAGGGAATTATTTCTAGTAACACTCATCACTTAAGGACATTTACTGTGTAATATATGCACTTTGAAGTCCAGTTAACAAGCATCAACCAGAACATTTAACTGAAAATGAAACCCCCTATGCAAATTAACTAAATAGACTCTCTTAATATGTATCACACGCTAATTATATTACCATTAACAGCTCAACTTTAAATTAAAATGTTAGTAATTATACTAAAATTCACATTCTCTAAGGAGATGATGAAACGGCAATGTTTTGAATAAAGGACAGGTAGCATGACATTTTACTAATTAAGAATGCAGTGTTATTTACGATCCGGTTACCTATAACCAGAGCTTAGTGTGATTGAAGATGTGCCAGAACAAAAACTATGCATGAGAAGTGTGTGACCTGGAGGTACACAAAAACATAGAGGCTTGAATAAGTATTTCAGACTCCTGACCAATTTGCATATTATTGAATTACAAATCATTATTATGGTAAATAATTGGTAAATGATTTATGTATATATTTTTTGAACACTGAATCTGAAAATAAATTATTAATAAGTGACATTGGCTTTAAAGTAAATACTTTAATGGAAATTAAAACAAATGTGTTGCTTGGATAATATTAATAACAATTTGCTTATAATAGTGCCCTTCATTTCATTACAGTTTTAATACTCATGACTGCATCCTTCAACTGAAAGTTGGCTGGAACCCTTTAACACTTTAATGTCCTAGCTGCAAAAAAAACATTGTGTGCTCTACCAAACAGTTGAATTGAACATTTAAGGGTTAAAGACCAATAGACTACTGCACTACTCTCTATTTAGAAAGCTCTTCTCCACCGGCTACCAACTACCTTGTCTTCTCTTTTGGAAATTAGAGTTTTAGATTATAACAGAAGATCACAGGGTTGGCTAACATTACTGACCCTCTTGGTAAACTCTGAGCTCGGTTGTTCTGCCTTTTCATCAGCAGGGACAAATCATTTTGTTATAAATGATATTGGATGGAACACTTGCACCAGACTGGTAAAACGCTGAAACGTGGGCGAATAATTACATTTCAGCTGGACAATGATCTCAAGCGCAAGGCCAAAGCAACATTGGAGTGGCTCAAGAAAAAAAACTGTCAAAATCCTGTCACAGTCCTGATTTCAATCAATCTGTGGCAATTTCCAATCCCCAATTGTAGTCTTATCAACCTGAAAGACTTAGAGCATATCTACCAGAAATAATGGACCAAGATCACTCCAGCAATGTGGAAACCTGTTACATACCTTGAAAAGAAAGTAAGCTGTTATTTCACAAATTCATTTTATTTAAATTAATTTGAGCAGGGAAACTCATTGAGAGACACAGGTCTCATTCACAAGTGTGCCCTGGGAGCACAACCACAAAAATGGCATACATTCAAAAGAAATAAACATACACATTCAGTTAGAGACAAACATAAATGCCAAAACGTTTGTGCAAACGGCATTTGCAGTAGGGGGTCCACGTGGCGTAGTGGGCTAAGTAGCTGCATTGCACAACAGTCTACATCATAATACAGGTCCTTCTCAAGAAATTAGCATATTGTGATAAAGTTTATTATTTTCCATAATGTAATGATAAAAATTTAACTTTCATATATTTTAGATTCATTGCACACCAACTGAAATATTTCAGGTCATTTATTGTTTTAATACTGATGATTTTGGCATACAGCTCATGAACACCCCATCTTGCGTCTCAACTTCCTCTTCACAATATCCCACAGATTCTCTATGGGGTTCAGGTCAGGAGAGTTGGCAGGCCAATTGAACACAGTAATACCATGGTCAGTAAATTTACCAGTTGTTTTGGCACTGCCAGCAGGTGCCAGGTCGTGCTGAAAAAGGAAATCTTCATCTCCATGAAGCTTTTCAGCAGATGGAAGCAATAAATGCTCCCAAATCTCCTGATAGCTAGCTGCATTGACCCTGCCCTTGATAAAACACAGTGGACCAACACCAGCAACTGACATGGCACCCCAGACCATCACTGACTCTGGGTACTTGACACTGGACTTCAGGCATTTTGGCATTTCCTTCTCCCCAGTCTTCCTCCAGACTCTGGCACCTTGATTTCCGAATGACATGCAAAATTTGTTGTTGTTTTGTTGTGCTGCTTCTCTGTAGCCCAGGTCAGGCGCTTCTGCCGCTGTTTCTGGTTCAAA
>JACXGM010009776.1:7923-27231 GCA_016801145.1 Umbra pygmaea | reverse complement strand
ACAGCGTTGTGTACTGGACATTTACAACAAGAGGACACCACTCTAGTTCTGCCTTTCTCCTGTAATTTACAGCGTTGTGTACTGGACATTTACAACAAGAGGACACCACTCTAGTTCTGCCTTTCTCCTGTAATTTACAGCGTTGTGTACTGGACATTTACAACAAGAGGACACCACTCTAGTTCTGCCTTTCTCCTGTGGCCATCACAGCCAACACCAGAACACTTTTATAGAGAGAGCAGAATAGTGATAGGCTTGCTACAGAAACCTGCTCACCCAGCTGTGTTGATATCGCGTTGCTGTTGGTTACCTATGTGACATGTGAGCTCTTGGTTTACAGTGCTCTGCTAAACCATTTATATGCCAAGAGTATGCAGTGACTCAGGTATATCACATTTGCATTGCCGCCACACAGCACTTGAACTATCATTTTTGGTATCCATTTGGCAGTCGGCCGATTCAACTCTTTCCAGGTCCATCTAAATGTCTTATCCAGATGAAGGCTCTGTCCTTACTTTTCTATGCATTGGCAAGTTGATCTTCCCAGCACTTCTTGGAACCTGAGAGAACTGAGTTTGAGGGCTCTAAAGTGGATGTAATTCATTTTTACAAACGCTCTGATTTTCTATTTGATTTTGTTGCCGTACAAAGTGGGGCAGGCCAAGTCAAGGTTTTTATCCTGCTTATACTACAGTTGCCAACAGACAACATTAACACAAAAACAGTACAAATTAACTTTTCTAATCCTTTCTTATACACAACTTTCTTCTCCTTTCTAGCTAACTACACGTAAAAGAGTCAGTAGCATCTCTTATTGATAAAAGATCAATAAGTCGAATTATCTACCCTGCCACATCGCTCTCCAGGGACACCTTGTGTGCAGATCAGGTAAATTAATTCACAGAAGCATAGTTGGTGAGCGTAATCATCCCGTACATCAACTGACTAAAGGCTTCCGTGTTGGATAATCAAAGCGATAAAAACGCCCGGCTCGGCGACATGGATGAACCACGTGAGTGCCCTTCACTTTCCTGCACCTTCCAATGAGCCGCGGAGATGCTGAACAGGGAAATGGACAAGTACAAATAAAATAAACGGTAACACTTTATTTTCAGAGTTCAAAAAGTGTATCTGTAAATGCTCTACAAATTATCTGCAGACTATCAACAACATTTTAACAAACTATCTACTAACCCTAACCCCAATCCTAACCTTAACCATTCCCCTAATGTTAACACTAACCTTAACCATTACCTTAAAACATATTCTAAACTTACCTCTACCCTCAAATTACACAAATTAGTTGCTTATCAATAGATAATTTATTGATAGTCATATCATCAACATACTTTCTATAGAGCACCTACAGATGAAATTTCGGACTCTCCAAATAAAGTGTAACCAAATAAATAAACGTTTCTAGTGATATTGAGTTTTATGCATCCTTAACAAGCTCCGATGTGTGATTTTGCTTGACATGCATGCAGGTCTTTATATTATGTCATGATTACTGGTCTTGTATACAGTATTGATTTTAAAAACATCATACTGTCTTCACATTAGATGTGCATTCAACTCGCTTTTGGCTATCCGAAACAAGTATTTTCAAATATTGTGCTATATTGTTGCATTGTTGCATGTACATGTAGATTCATGTTTTGTAAAATTATTCAATTTTTTTTGTCATTTAGGTAATTATTGTGGAGTTAGTAGAAAGTTGTGGATTCATTCTCAGTTTTATACCTTCATAGTAATTGAACTCATCGTGCCGTTTGAGAACTGTCCTTCCTGTCTTGCAGCTCAGTTTGTAAGGGTATGGATTTTGTTTTTGCCTTTTTTAATGAAGCTTTCATAATCAAACTCTTTGTATTTGCATTCATAATTGATATTCTGTGCTTGGCTTACTTGACCTTACTGATGTTGGATGTTTAAGAAACTAGAAGTAATTTAAAGAAAAAAAAATGTAAGCCTGTTGCGACCATTGCAATTAATATGTGATTTGTCATATGCCAAATTGTATTACTGAATAGGCTCAGCTAAAGGTGGGGAATACCTAGGCAATGGCTATTTGTTTCGTGAGTTATACTTTATCAACTTGTATACATTGAATCAATGGCTATGTTAGTGAATTATACTTTATCAACTCGTATACATTGAATCAATGGCTATATGTTTGTGAATTATACTTTTTTAACTTGTATACATTGAATCAATGGCTAAATGTTTGTGAATTATACATTATCAACTTGTATACATTGAATCAATGGCTATATGTTTGTGAATTATACTTTTTTAACTTGTATACATTGAATCAATGGCTATATGTTTGTGAATTATACTTTTTTAACTTGTATACATTGAATCAATGGCTAAATGTTTGTGAATTATACATTATCAACTTGTATACATTGAATCAATGGCTAAATGTTTGTGAATTATACTTTTTTAACTTGTATACATTGAATCAATGGCTATATGTTTGTGAATTATACTTTTTTAACTTGTATACATTGAATCAATGGCTAAATGTTTGTGAATTATACTTTATCAACTTGTATACATTATTCTTTTTACTTAAAAAATATTTGATATTCTGACTAGATCAATCACAAAGTCACAAAGCCATTCAAACATCCAGTCAACAAAAGGCGAACAAGGCTAAGTGTGGTTGATATGTATCCCTTCTGTGTCTTTCAGCCTTATTATTGACTGTAGTCTTCCTGAAAAATCTCCTAATTTTCATTCAGGAATTCCATTTGAAAGCTCACTGTGAATTTGGCTCCTGGGTAACAACTGGCCACTTCCTTTCACCTGCTATTGCCTAATGGAGCTCTGTATGCTGCTAATGAGAGTGAACATGTGCCTTGCTTTGATGGGAAACCCAATAGGAGTTTTAATACCATAATAGATGGGATTTTTCCCCATGCCACATTAGGAGGCCACAGTCCATTGTCCTTGATGTCTTGGATTCCATGTCAATTATAAGCTACAATGTCTGTCCCTGTTTAGGTGTTGACATGAATGTTATACAACTCTAACACATGAATTCTACAGATCGGTTTCCCATTCTCACTAAAACCTGATGACTACATCAAATGTAACCTGGACTGGGATTTACATGACACTAAGAGATATTTCATTTCACACCTGATTTAATCTGGAAGTGTCCATGTGCCCTGTTGTTTGTGCTAAAAGCAGATGTGGGGAGGGGCCTTCTCGCCCAGCAATAGAGCAGAGGAGACAGATGTCAGGGTTTTCCCTGTGGCCTCACAGCTGAAGCAAGTGACACATTCTAATGGCTAGCAACACAGCCTGTCTCTGGATCTTCATCAGTCAGATTTAGGTCTGCCTTTATATGCGTTCCACATCACGACTTTGTTCCCTACTTTAAATAGACACTTGTGTGTATCTGTTCATTAGGAACTACCTGCTGTCCCTTTCCTTCTGTTCATGTATATTTCCCGACCACAGCAATCAAAAACACTTTGACCTGTACTTCACCCCACTCCTGTTGTCACTCTAATAGCTTTCTTAGCTAGAGCTGTTGCTTTGGCAGCTGTAAATTGCTGTGTATGTGTGTTGTAATGCAGAGTCTCTGGGATAGTTTAGAGTCTCTGATAGTATTTCTTGCACCATCATAATTTTCTTTTTTGCCAAACCTTCCGGCAGTCACACGTTTTCCCGTTAAGACTTGACTTTCAATTTCCGCAAGAAGCCATTTAAAAGATTTTGAATAAACCCCTTATTTGTGTTGCTATTTTGTCCTCAAATCACTGGAAGGTCCTGCATCCCAATAATTAGAACATGGACTGTAGTTCAACAAGAGGAATTGTTATCCATATTGTGTACATGCAACTTAGAATGATAACAACCCCATAGAGACTGACATTTACATGCTGACAGTCATTGATATTTCAACCACTTTGTGCAGAATTGAGTTTAACCCACACTGTCAATATTTTTAGTGCTTAGAAGAAATTGTGTTAAATCAAAATTAAGATTTGTTTTCATTCATTAACTGTGGTCTTGTTACATTACTTGAAATTTTATAGAAATTCCCCCTGTGTTTTTGTGCAAAAATCAGTGTAAATTCAGTTTAAAGTAGAGAAAGAGGAGAGCATGACGTGCTTTATATATGCAAATGACATGAGTAGCCATCTGACCAGGATGGTTAGATAACTCACCACGATGCCCACACACTGTTTTATGTTCTGCCAAAGCCCCAGTTAACGACTGATTGTGCTGCATTTGCAAAAGAAAACAGTACAATATTTTGTAAGGAAGATTACAATTTCATACATAGACAAACACAGATACACTACACCATACATATATATGTGTATATATATGTATGGTGTAGTGTATCTGTGTTTGTCTATGTATGAAATATATAATACACATATATATATATACATACATACATACATACATACATACATACATACATACACACATACACACATACACACATACACACATACACACATACACACATACACACATACACACACATATACATACATATATATATATATTATAAATAGATTCAGGCATTATACAGTATGTTACACACCTGAGCTGAAGGTGGTCACCTCGCTGCTGAACAACACTCCTCAGGTAGAGTAAGGTGAGTAGAAACACGTGCGCTCAAAAACAATTAAAAACACAATTGCGCTACACAAACACACGTTCAAAAGCGGGCAGGCAGCTAAGAGGGGATTGTTGATCAAAAAGCCTGTCAGAGAAACAGAGGCAGAAGACAGACAGACGGAACCACCTCCCCACTTAAAAACACAGACCTGCTAAGGACCAGCTCTTAAAGAGACAGGCATGGTTTCTGTCTCTCACCATTAGACAACACCACTTCAATCACCTTTCGTACTATCTCACATTGAACGCAGAAACCTGGATTGTGTGGACCATGTCTGTCCACATTTCTCCAAATCATCCTCAGAGGATAGAGAAACACATTATGACCACAGTATCGATCAAGCCTGCTGTTGTGCTTTAGATGTGTTGTACCTTCTAGAAACCTTATTCAAGTAGAAGGCTGTTGCTGTAGCGACAGATCAGTCTCTGTAGGTTGAAGGGTTGCCGTGTCCACACGTTCCACAGCAGGTGATAGTAAGGAAATATATTGTTTTAGGGGATTATCTCCACAATATCATGGATGTGTGCCTTTGAAAACAGGCATCCACATGCCTAGAAGACTACCTTCATTGTGTGTGTGTCCTGTAAATGTGGGGCAGACTGTTGACAAAAGTATGTTTTTGTACATGAGTGTACGAAGTCCTTTACTGCATATTTGGACATAACATTTATCCAATGTATTTCTGTATGTGCATCTTTTCTTTTCAGTCAGCAATATATTGCACTGTTAGTGTTAACCTTACTGCCTGGTTTAAGTTGAGCTAAAAGTGACACACCATTGTTTTCATTGGTTAGTGGCTACACAATTTTAAGTGTCTATTCCCATATCACTTTGGAGGAAGGCTGTATACAACAGAAAATTAAAAAACCTTATAAAACTTAGCCAGTTACCCTGTTTACACATCTGCTGGAAACTGTAAGCTGACACCGTGAGCCCAATATTTTTCACACACAAATCAATAACTTTTATTCACTTCACTGAGGACTTTCATTGACTCCAACCAACCTTACCATTGTCCTAATGTGCCTGCCTGGCTCCCTCCCTGCATACAAAAATATCCCTGAAAGCCAGATGAATGTAGCAGTGCGCTCAACTGAGGAGCACGATGCTGCTGCCTGCCTGCATTGTTTATATTGGGAGAGTAGCGTGCCTATTATTCTACCCATCCGACCCGGCAATTTGATGTCTACATTTGTGTGGCCCGCTTTTCAGACAGCGTGATTATGATGCATCTGCCCCACATGAAACACCAGCAACAAAATAATTACAGTCAATCTGCCGCTCTCTGCAGAGAGGATATTGTTTTCGTTTCACTCTGTAAAAAAGCCTGCCGAACCCCTCGGTTCCAAATAGCCGCATTGAAGACATTGAGTGCCATTTAGAAAATGCTGAATTAGCCTAGCAATTCTATTCATTACACACTCCTAAATGAGAGATTACAAACGTTTACTGTCATTTGGTCTTTTTCTTAAGTGTTGCCTCTGCATGAATATAATGGTCAAACTGTCATTCCTCATCAGCCTGGGCTCTGTAGGAAAACATGCATTATGTTTGCACCCAATTTATTGTGCAGTTTCCTATTTTGATTCTGACTGCAATCACAGTGTTTTACACACACTTCAGGGATGTATTCCTGTGAGAAAAAACATTCACATCAACATTCACCATCCATTTTGACCTGTGCTTAGCTGTCTTTGAATTGCAATTGTTATCCTTCAGACTAATAAAGTGATTGTACAGTAGACCTGGCTATAGGATTTTTTTGCATGTGCTATTGTCCAACCTACCATACACCAGAATACTTAATTACTTCCCCAAATGTTGTTAATGTGTTATTTATTAACAATCTTTTTCGATTAGCAAATTGAATGCTGCTGATGAACAGTAAAAGCAATTTGTCAGATTGATATGCCCCTACAGCACTTGAATTTGCCCCAAGTGGTCCTCACCAAAACAGAACTGGGCATTGGCTCACAGTAAATATGATGCTACCCTTAGAAGAAGCCTGCTCGTTGTTGTTTTCTATTTGCAAAGAGCTGCTCTGTTATGCAGGGATGCTGTGATGCTACGTTTGTTACCTTTATAGTTTGAGTCACTACACTCTTCACTCCATCTCTCTTTAGACTGATCACCTATCATCCTTTACCAAAACTAGGAGAAAATACAGCTTAAAAGGCTTACATCATAAACTAAATATGTCTTTATTTTTTGTACAGTGTGGCTTATCTAGATTTTACTAGAAGACAAGTAACTTGAAACGCCTTTTACAAGCTATGAGCCCTGAAAGCGAATAATCCAGTTATTAGGAGCCCCACCAGAACACTGGTTGATCTTCACAGGAATCAATGGCTGCTATGGCAACAGAGGACCAACATTTGTAATGTTTGGGAGGCTCTGTGAAAGAAATTGGTTATTCTTTATGTCAAAAAGGAATTCAAGCTTATTACCTCATCACATATTGTACATGTCAATCATTTCACTTTCAGCAACTTTATTGTCATTGGGTTGCTGTAGAAATATCCTACAGTCTGATAGTCAGTGACCAATCCTGAGAATACGTTGAACCAATAACAATAAGTGTCTTAGATACTCCGTGCCATAGATTTTAGCAGCGCCTAGAAAACACTAGAAATCAACTGAAGAGGACAGGAGGCAGTGAGGTAAGTGGGATTGTCTGACGCTAAAGGAAGACTGAGGATCTCCTGCCCTGCCGCATCATGATGAAGCCTTGGCAAATGAGTGTCCATTGGATGTGCCCAGCGCTTTACTGTACATTGGTGTTTATTGAGGGACGCTAAATCAAACCAAAGAGGACTAACACAATCTGTGAGAACAAGACCTGTCATTACCTCACACATGCTGTTGACTGATTTACCTTGTTTTGTCATGAATAAAACTCTCAGTCAGTAGAACAGTAAAACAAAAGCACTCCTGCACAGAAGGCATACGCGACTGCTGTGTGAGCCTTGTCACCATGCCTCCTAGTCTTGTGTTAGACAAAGCCATTTGAGGGCCAGTGAAAGCAGCTTATTAACTATATATGTCCTTTTTTCTTTGGCTGTTGTGGCATTTAACTCATACTGTATATTGGCAACTGAATATGTTTTCGATCAGGACAATGATTTCCAATCTAAGCTAACCAGTGAGGTTACAATACAATTCAGAAACTAAAAGCGCATTTCTCATACACTAAATATTAGCATTTTGTTAGCATGTAATTCATATCTCTTATTAAAATATATCCATTGAGTTAAGCAATCAATGTTTTATCACTGATAGATGATTTGGACATGTGTAAAATTTGTTAATATACTGTGGATGTTTTTTATTGCAATATTTCTCAAGAAATACTAACAATTTCAACAACGTAAACTGTGGCAAAATAAATAAAAATCTCTGCCATACTTTTGTCATTTACCGCTTACAAGTTAATGTAACTGATATGCAGTTCTGTTTTTTGGGTGATCTATCCCTTTACCAAACAAACACTTTGACAAGCAAACAACCATATTGATCTAATTGAACGTTTCTCTCCAAAATGGTTGACATTTTACCTTGTGTGGAACTTCCAGTCCTTCACTCTGTGAAAGCAGAGCTGTCCTGTATCGTGCTCTTACACTCCAATGGTGTTAGACTTTTCTGCCCCCGAAGTGTGTCTAGTCCTCACACCTGCTGGACAGCCGCCTCTCTCCGCTTGGTGTTGGGTTATTTTGGTGTGTGGTGAGCTGCAGACAGGCTGCTGAAGCAACCACCTCCCCCCACCTGATGGACGTCAAGGAGCCGCACGCGACCACCGCGCTTTACACCCTCTCTGGCTGCTCTACACCTCACTCTGTGTGCAGGCCTGACCCTCCGGACCTCCAGACCAGCCCCTTTTTACCTCCTCATTGGCAGATAGAGGAACAGGGTCACATTCACCAAAGCAGTTTGTTCAAAAACTTGTTTGTGGCAGTGGTAAATTAGGCACGGAGCAGCACCACCCTCTGAGATCCTGAGACTGCTTGAGCACAGCAGAGATCGACGACAGAAGGGAGAACAGACTGCAGTCACAAGCTCTCGGGTTGTCGGAGCCTGAAGTGGTTGGGTTGCACAGGTGGAAAGCTTCAGACCTGAAGACGGAATGCTGAGGCCCACACTGACTACTATTCACACCTCTGTAGTCTTCGAACGCCTGCCATCCACGTGTTCTCTGATTTATTCTTTGTCAGACTACTCCAGCGGCTGTTAGGAATATCGGATAGCAATGCTTGTTGTGTGGATATTTTATTGTCCATAAATCAACACTTGGCAAGTGTTTTTCAGTCTGCATCAAACCAGAGGAAACCTCACGTTAAACCTCCAACATTTTACAGGTCTAGAGTTCAGGGAATATGAGGTCCTCAGTCTCGCCTCAGCAGAGAAAAACTAGCTTTCTCAGCAGCCTTGATTTCGGGAATCAGTTTTTACGAGGATCTCACAAAGAAAAGCCATGGTCCTCTTAATCCACCGGACTTGTGACTACCTACTTTCTCCTGATCCCTCTGTATGCATTGATGTCTGCACACACACCAATTTCTTAGCTGAAACCGTAGATGGAGACAGCAGCTAAACTTCTGCTCAGCCGCCACGAGAACTCAGGTAAGGTCCTCTTCCGAAAGACGCACTGCTTTAAGAAATCCTTGATTTGTTTCCTAGACAGTAGCTAATGACTTAAAAGTCCTGGTGACCAATATCTTTGTCAAATGTATTGGTTGCTCCTTAAAAATACTTTACACCATCTCAATGTGAGTTTCAAGCAGGCAATGAGAATGAATGTTCCATCGCTCGAATGGTCCTTCCCCGTCACTTTAAGGTGGGCGGGAATGTGCCAATGTCCCCCTGCTGCACTTGAAGTGTGTTGCCTATCCCCTGGCCAAAAGAGGGGTGTGGACGGTTTATCGGGGGGACTGCCGCTGATTGTTGTAACATAATCACAGGGCTCATTGTTACATTGGCTAAGGGGCGCTAAATTTGACCATGCCCAGTGGCAGCTTTGAAACAGCCGCCCTTTTAAGGAAGGGGGTTAAGAGGTAGCACACTGAACGCGACAGCGCAGCTGTGAGATGCCTTCTCCGTCTAACTGCTAGTAATCTGTAGACAATGCAGGGTGCAGGGGGTTATCTGTCAGCACAGGAGACCTTGATGGCGGAGGTATTGAATGACTCTCGAATATGAGGGGATGGATATGCCACCACCCCCACAACAAAGGCACCTGGCCCAAAACGCTTCTCTGTTTATCTAAGGATGAGAATGGGTCTGAATGGTGGGAGGGGTGAAAGACTAACATTCCTCACCAACCACAGCCTTGACCTGGAAGCAGCTGACGATTCTGAAGAAGACTGCAGGCCCAGTCGGACTCCAATCACTGGATTGGTCCAAATAGAGATTTTTTTTGTTTCTCGTGTCATGCTAAGGATGGTTGTGGTTACAGAACATCCCTTACTGTGTGGATTTATCTATGAGATCCTGTAAGACCTTAAGTCCTTGTAAGCTTGTCCCAAGTCCCTTATGCATTATGTCCTCACAGCTTCACTGTGACCAATTGGAGGGGTTTTAAGAAGCGTGCGTGTCTTTGTCTTTCGGTGGGGGTGTCAGAGTACTTGCGTGCATGCCAATCTGTGTAGTATGCAGGGGTTAAGGGCAAGGTTATGTGTTACGAGCCCAGGGGCCGTGGGAATGCTATTTGAACAATAGGCTGTATGTGTGCAGGAATATAAACAAACTATTTGCATGGTATTGTAAGGAAATACGTTAGGTAAACACTGTGGAGTTCCTATGCTGTTGAGTAATTACCGGGATCAAAGATGGAGGGATTAAAAGTTCTGCTTCTTTTCAGTGTGTGTTGATGTGTGTGCACGAACATTCGCGTGTAACAAGTATGTGTGCGGAAATTAAGACGGACGAGATCAGGCACTGAGTGACAGGGCCAGAGAGCAGTCGGCGTGGTAACTGGAGACCCTTCTCCCCAAACAGGGAGACAAACGTTCTGATTGATGAACATTTCGTGTTTGACCTCTTCACCTCAACATGCGCCGTTTCACTCCCAGTACAAACAGTACTTTGCATAATGGTCTCTTAAAAGACCAGAACAGTTGAGCAAACTATCCCTTGAGACGACAGAAACGAACAGCAGTATCATTACTGTCCTGTCAACCGCTTGGATGGTTGCTGTCCAACATCATTATGATCTTTGACATTCAGCATTCTTTCACGCCTAGCATAGTATGCACACTTAGCTAAGAACTCGCTTACAAGTACCTCCAACTACAAGGAAATTACTGTATGTGAAACACCATCAGATAGTCTTTGCACAGTCCCAGGGGACAATCGGCAGTCTAAAGATTGATATCATCATCTCTCAGTGTTGTCGTCAGCCTAGACCAAATTTGTATAAACTAGGCCTTGTGAACCACCTCTGGCTGCTACAATAGGGGTCTCAGTTCGAAACCCGATCCACACTTGATGCGGCAAATACACTGCCAACTGCATTAATCATACCTGCTGAGAAGTGATAAGACAAGGCCTTTAAGGAACGAAACCAATGAGCTGGTTGTTTGGTGCTGACCACTAATTAATCACCCTGTTTTTAACCAGCCTCGGGTTGTGGAAGAAAACTCCCTTTTATGTGCATTAGAATATACCATGCCATGTTGTTGTTGGTAGAGACCTGATATGCAGGGGGACTGCATTGGCATCTGGCCGGATTAGGGTATTTGCTAGTCATGTCTCCGTTACTACTCCGCTACTACCATAGGTATTTTTCTAAATACCAACTAGAATTCAAATGGACAAAAAATCAACAGTAAATCAGTAAAATTGAGATATTGACAAGTTTTTTTTAAATTTAACAGAAATTTGTTTATATTCATGAAATGGTCCGTTGTGTGACAATCCACTTGACAAAAGTGAGGTTTAAAATCAATTATCTTCAAATATCTTTCCATGACTTTGTGCATCAGCATTTTTCGCTAGTGCAATCCCTCTGCCAAACAAAAATGCAAAACTAGACATTGACTGACAACATTGTAGATGTTTACACATTTCTTGTTGCAGCTTTAGTTAATCTCAGAATAATACAAAAATGCCATGAAAACCAACATACTTTAGCACAGGTATATCGTGTTTGGAAATGTTTGAGTCACCATTTCTATTTTCTATTTTTGCTGACGCCATTCATGCAGGGACATTTTTGAATGTATACATTTCCTTTCTTTAGTACTTTTAGTTTAATTAAATTTTAAAAAGATTCAGTTGATGCATGAAGCAATTAGAAGCTTTGGGTGATGCACCCTACATAAGGCAATGTTCTCAATCCCTGGATTGGGGTTTTGGAATCTCCAGGGGTAAGGCTGCCATGTTGATATTTACATGTATTTGTAAAAAGGTCACACAATTTTTGGCATTAGTAACATGGTAATTATTACCATTATAATAAATGATGTCATTATAAAACATGTTACATATTTAAAATGTTGTTTGGACCCCGAAGAGCTTCTTAAAGTTAGAGATTAACTTTTTTAATGAACAATTGTTGATGCTGCAGCTTCAATTCTTGCCTGATAGTACAGTAGATTTAAATAACATAGAAATCGGTAGAGTACATTCCTACACACGTCTGTATTTGCCTTTTTTAATTATAGGTGGTGGGTGATTTATATCAAATGTCAAATGGTGACTAATGCCCCTTTTCCTTTAAAGTACCGTGCTGTGCCATACCGCACATATCATGGTTTGTATCACATTCCCATCTATCCACAGCATGCTGGAGAGTAGACCGAACTGAGAAATGCAACGGCCAATGTTTGTTGGTTTCTTTACTTGGATTGATCAATTTTCTTAAGGAGTCCAAATAAAATGTCCTTTATATGCACATATTATTATTATTATTTTATTCATTTTATTTCTTATTTTCCCATTTTAACAGACATTTCACAGGTCTGACTTTGATAATTAAACATGATCTTATATGAATCACTTTTTTCATATTTTTTAAATATCAATAGTTTTACAGATTTCTAAGTAGGCCTCTGAAAGAGGAAGTCGCCATCCGTTCTCACCAGCAAAATTCTACACCCCTATTAAACTTCTCTATGCAAATCATTGTTTGAATCAGACTTACAAGTTGTTTGTTTTTGTTGTTTTAACTATCGTTTCATTTATATTTTCTGTAAATTGTTGAGGCATACAATTGTTTTCCTCTTTATACGCATTATATAGTAGCACACATTCTCTCTCCCGCTGTCATTCACAAATGCTTGAAATGTGCAAATATTCTCTGATTTGTTGTGGAAACAAGGGACGTCACTAGAGATTTATGGCAAGGGGGACTAAGCCCCTACTAGAGGGGTCTGGGGGCATGCTCCCCCAGGAGAGTTTTTCAATGGCCCTAAAATGTTCACTCCCTCAGCCTCTCCTTTTGCATGACTCTTCCAGTTATGATTTAACCATCTGCTGTGTTAAATGATAGGGAGGGCCCCTCCTGCTGGTCACCATGGAGGATGTACGTAAGGAGACGCCGTTGAGAGGGTCCACATCTCTCAGAGGCTGGATTGCTCACTGCACACCATTGTGGTGCAGCAGCATTTGTACAAACTCAGGAGGTTGAAAACATTCAGTCTGTCCAAAAGAGCTCTCACCATTTTCTACAGGGGCACCGTCGAGAGCACACTGACAGGATGCATCGCTGTGGGGTGTGGGAACTCAAAGATGGCTGAATTTGGAGGGTCCGTCACTCAGCTGAATGTGTCATCGGATCCCATCTGCCCCCTCTGGAAGACATCTACAACACCAGGTGTCGCAGGAAGTCAAAGAAGATCATCTCTGATTTAGACACTCAGATCCAACAGACATCATAAGTTCAGAAGCATATTGTCAAAAACTACCAGACTATGTTAGAGCTTTTTCACACAGACCATCAGGCTGTTAAATGGCCTGAATCACTAACGTGGCTGTACAGGCCTCCATGAACAATACGCCCATTTGTTCAGATCATGGACAACTCATTTTCCCATGGACAATTATAAAATTATACAATCACAATTATTTGAACTCTATAATATCTGTGAACATACAGGTGTAACTCGGTGTACCCACTACACACCACAGTATGATAGTTCAGAGGGCTTGTTTACATGTATAGACTGTATATAGGTTGGCTCTATCCTCATATCTTATTATTATTATTGTACATGACAGTATGATGGTTCAGAGAGCTTTGTTTACATGTATAGACTGTATATAGTTTGGCTCTCTAACCTCATGTGTTATTATTATTATTATACATGACAGTATGATGGTTCAGAGGCCTTTGTTTACTTGTATAGACTGTATATAGGTTGACTCTATTCTCATATCTTATTATTATTATTATTATACATGACAGTATGATGGTTCAGAGGGCTTTGTTTACATGTATAGACTATATAGGTTGGCTCTATCCTCATATATTATCATTATTATTAAACCTTATTGCTTCCACTCTTTTTATCCTTTATTGAGCGAAGGCACAAGATTTTTTTCACTGTACAGTACATGCAATTACATCTGTGTGTGACAACTTGAAACTTAAACTTAAACAATATAGCCTACTTACTTCAGTCTTGCTAAATTACTAAATTTGTTGATTTCTATGTGTGGAAGAATGATGAAAAAACATGATGTTTGATGTGTAATCTTCTTAAACTGCAAATCTCATGAAAATAATTTAGTTCATGCATGAGCATGTTAGGCCCATGTCATCAAAAACAGCCTAATTTGAATGGAAAGCTTAAAGAGCGTCCAGTTTCTTTCTAGTTTATCACTAACCTCCATCAGACCAGCTCCTTCAGCCCTGTCAGCCTGCAGCTTCTTTCTCTCATTCTTGCCTGTTTTGACAAGTTATTGTTATTAAACTCAAATGTACAACTCAAGGCTTAATGAGTGATCAATATATTCAAATTTGATCTGTCTGAAATGGTAAAATTCTTGTTTCTCTTCTGACTGACCTTCGGCAGAGCTGCCAGCCCTACCTCTCTTGAAGAAATGTATTATATACTGTACATAGCTACATGTTTAGAATTGAGGGATATACAATAGCATTGTGATCATTGCTAATGTTATGGTTTCACAAAGATTAACTTTAAAGCAACAATCATCTATGGCCACTGTGATACTTTTTTTGTTTGTTTTGCTTGAAATGTCAATAATGTAATTTCTGTTTCAAGTAGCCTACTATACACTCATGTTTCTTTACCTCATGTAAGTTAGACCTAAAGTTAGCTAGCTAGCTAACGTTAGATAACAAGCAAATATCTTTAACTTGATAGCTGTTTTAGAGACTAATTAAATACTTTTCATTAGTCTCTAAGACAGTCTCTAATTTCATTAGTCTCTAAGAAATACAAATTACTTTTTAATTTGTAAATATATCATGTAAATAATCTACAGTTGCAAACAAAATTTTTTAACCCCCATTGCAAAACAGGTGTATTGTCAAAATGTACAGACTTTCAGCTGCATAGAAAATGATAGAATCCCTCACAACAGCACAAATATGAAAAACAGGTGTTGTCCCAAGCACACCTGATGCAACTAATCAAGGGCTTCATTGGTTGCACCAGGTGTGCTTGAGCTGGAACACCTGAAGTACGTGAACTGGCTCTGGGGTTTGTTGAGTGTCACGTTTGACTGCGTGCGAGAAGTCAAAAGAATGGTCCAAAAAGTTAAGAGAAGAGATCACCTTTCACAAACAAGCAACAGGATGCAAAAAGATTGCGAATGCACTGAATGTTTCCAGAGACACTGTTGGACCCATACAGAAATGAAATATATTGCCGTAAATGTAGATAAATTATATGTCCTATATCGCATATATGGCGGAAAAATCCTCACACATACAATATGTACATTAGGTGCAATTTCTTTAAGACTGCAAGGGATGCTCGGCTTCCCATATAATGTAAAAAAATTGATGGTCAGATATGTACTGTTGTGTTACCATTTTATTGGCAAAAAACGAGTTAGAACACGTTCATCTCGAAGACATGTTTGTTCAGAATCAGCTACATATTGCAGGTCGACCTACTCGGTTTCCTTCTCATACATTCCCATAGCGTAACAGTGCATTTGCCTGTTGAATGGTGTCCATGGACTTCAATGGCGCTGCTTTGAACAGTTTTTTTCAGTGTTTTGAAACTAGACGGTCATTGGATAAATTGATAGGTTATTTCCCGCGCAGCATCTCAGGGGGTGGAAGGAGGAGTGGGCTGGCCTGGACTCCGGGCTTCTGCATGATGATTGGAGGGTCTGTTGAAAGACTGCATCTCCTTTTGATTGAAAGCGATATTGTAATATAAAAAGTCATGAAGCTATTCGAGCTCAGTCGCATCACAAATTTTGCAAGTGTAGTCGAAAGACAAACTGCTGCAACCTATTTCTTGGTATTTGCTTGGAGAAATTGCTAGCCAATTTTCATCATACATTTCAATTATACACCACATTCCTTGTTTCAGTTTAACCCAATTCCCACATTTCCTTCTTTCAGTTTAATATTGTTTAATTTGATCGTTCATTCATTCATACAGTAGGCCTTCCAAAGTGTCCTGAAAAGTTATGGCCATCACTTTGATTCAGGGAGACTGTGGTCTGAACTGAACTTCAAGTCCTGTATTCAGATAAGGACTTGCAGGTTAACGGGAGAGCTGTGTGATTACTTGGTGTTGCTTAAAGACATGGAGTTGGACAGTGAAATGCCTCAGCTTTACAAACTGTTCTCATAAGTGGCAACAATTGGAGCTACATCTGCAGGTATAGAGAGCAGCTTCTCCTGTTTAAAGCGGCTCAAGTCCTACACTGTAACACAATGGGCCAAGACCATTTAAGCAGCCTAGCTCTGCTGGCTATTGACAGGACACTGGTCAAGTCATTGGACGTAGGTCAGAATGTACATATACATAAATGGATAACTTTTAGGATGTAGGCCGAAAATGAGTTTCCCCTCTTTGAAAGACCAGCAGCCACAACAAAATTTGCAGTTTTTATACATGTGACATTTCCACATTTGACATCCATATCTGCATTTACCTATGGTTTACACTGTGTATAACAAGTGATGTACTGTATAATATCTCTCAATGTATTTATGAGAATATGTAAATAAATAATAATCTACAAATCTACAAATGTGTGGAATATTGTTATATAGCTAAATTATATTTAATGATAAGTAGGGGTATGACATGTACTATATGTCAATGAAATATTTGGTAAAATCTTTTTAAATATATCCCATATGGAATTTTAATATATGGCCATATATGTGTATATACAGTGCCTTGCGAAAGTATTCGGCCCCCTTGAACTTTTCAACCTTTTGCCACATTTCAGGCTTCAAACATAAAGATATGAAACTGTAATTTTGTGAAGAATCAACAACAAGTGGGACACAATCATGAAGTGGAATGAAATTTATTGGATATTTAAAACTTTTTTAACAAATAAAAAACTTAAAAATTGGGTGTGCAAAATTATTCATAATTATTATAAGTTAATACTTTATAGCGCCACCTTTTGCTGCGATTACAGCTGTAAGTCACTTGGGGTATGTCTCTATCAGTTCTGAAATTTTTGCCCATTCCTCCTTTCAAAACAGCTCGAGCTCAGTGAGGTTGGATGGAGAGCATTTGTGAACAGCAGTTTTCAGTTCTTTCCACAGATTCTCGATTGGATTCAGGTCTGGACATTGACTTGGCCATTCTAACACCTGGATATGTTTATTTGTGAACCTTTCCATTGTAGATTTTGCTTTATTTATTCTTCCAGAATGGTCCTGTATTTGGCTCCATCCATCTTCCCATTAATTTTAGCCTTCTTCCCTGTCCCTGCTGAGGAAAAGCAGGCCCAAACCATGATGCTGCCACCACCATGTTTGGCAGTGGGGATGGTGTGTTTAGGGGGATGAGCTGTGTTGCTTTTACACCAAACATAACATTTTGCATTGTTGCCAAAAAGTTCGATTTTGGTTTCATCTGACCAGAGCACCTTGTTCCACATGTTTGGTGTGTCTCCCAGGTTTGTGCAGTATACAACTGATTGCCCACCTCAGCTGTAGATCTCTGCAGTTTTTCCAGAGTGATCATGGGCCTCTTGGCTGCATCTCTGATCAGTCTTCTCCTTATATGAGCTGAAAGTTTAGAGGGACGGCCGGGTCTTGGTAGAATTGCAGTGGTCTGATACTTCTTCCATTTCAATATTATTGCTTTCACAGTGCTCCTTGGGATGTTTAAAGCTTGGGACATCTTTCTGTATCCAAATTAGGCTTTTAAACTCCACAACAGTATCTCGGACCTGCCTGGTGTGTTCCTTGTTCTTCATGATGCTCTCTGTGCTTTCAACGGACCTCTGAGACTATCACAGAGCAGGTGCATTAATACGGAGACTTGATTACACACAGGTCGATTCTATTTATCATCATTAGTCATTTAGGTCAACATTGGATCATTCAGAGATCCTCACTGAACTTCTGGAGAGTTTGCTGCACTGAAAGTAAAGGGGCTGAATAATTTTGCTTGCCCAATTTGTCAGTTTTTTATTTGTTAAAAAGTTTGAAATATCCAATAAATTTCGTTCCACTTCATGATTGTGTCCCAATTGTTGTTGCTTCTTCACAAAAAATTACAGTTTCATATCTTTATGTTTGAAGCCTGAAATGTGGCAAAAGGTCGAAATGTTCAAGGGGGCTGAATACTTTCGCAAGGCACTGTATACTAATATGTCTGATGTCAGCTTATACGGTGGAAACATCATCACATATACTGTATGTACCAAAGAAATGGAATGGATAGAAAGGACATTTCAATTCAAATACATTTTTTGAATTGCAGCAGCCATTTTTGTGTACCATTCCATTGCAAAGATCTAGAGGCCTACTTCCACAATGAACCAATTTGAGTGTTGTCACCATGACAACTAACAACAATCGCCATGTTGTTGTGTACTTATCGAATGACCATGCCAAGCAGTTCAATAGCCTTTCTATCCATTCTATTTCTATGGTATGTACAGGTCATTCTCAAGAAATTAGCATATTGTGATCAAGTTCATTATTTTCCATAATGTAATGATAAAAATTAAACTTTCATATATTTTAGATTCATTGAACACCAACTTATATATTTCAGATAATTTATGGTTTTAATACTGATGATTTTGGCATACAGCTCATGAAAACCCAAAATTCCTATCTCAAAGAATTATTTTATTTCATCTGACTAATAAAAGAAGTGTTTGTAATACAAAAAAAAGAAAAAGTCAACCTTCAAATAATTATGTTCAGTTATGCACTCAATACTTGGTCGGCAATCCTTATGCAGATATGACTGCTTCAATGCGGCGTGGCATGGAGGCAATCAGCCTGTGGCACTGCTGAGATGTGATGGAGGCCCAGGATGCTTCGATAGTGGCTTTAAGCTCATCCAGAGTGTTGGGTCTTGCGTCTCTCAACTTCCTCTTCACAATATCCCACAGATTCTCTATGGGGTTCAGGTCAGGAGAGTTGGCAGGCCAATTGAGCACAGTAATACCATGGTCAGTAAACCATTTACCAGTGGTTTTGGCACTGTGAGCAGGTGCCAGGTTGTGCTGAAAAATGAAATCTTCATCTC
>JACXGM010009775.1:0-27129 GCA_016801145.1 Umbra pygmaea | reverse complement strand
ACTCACAAATGCAGTGACGTTCACAGACCGCAAGCAGTTTGTAAATCAAGATATATTTGTGTGTGCATCAGAAATACATTTCTGAATCGTGTCCTGTGCATTTATAAATCTTGTGTGCATTTGTAAATTTTGTTTGCTTTTCGGAATTGTGTGTGCATTTATGAATTTTGTGTGCATTTGTGAATTTTGTATGCATTTGAGAATTTTCTGTGCTTTTAAATTTTTGTGTGTGCATGTGTGAATTTTCTGTGCATTTGTGTATCCTGTGTGTGTATTTATGAATCATGTGTGTGCATGTATGAATCATGTGTGTGCATGTATGAATCCTGTTTGTGCATATGTGAATGTAGTGTGTGCATTTATCTTTATTGAGACTGTTTTAGCTCCATACCTGGCCACCAGTCATGTTTGGAGCTGCTACAGCCTGCGAGGGAAACAAGGGAAACTTTCCCTCATTAATATGAGTTTATACAATGTCATCAAACGTGAGTTCAATTATTAAACATTGAGCATTGGTATTCAATTCTTCCCAAACACAGTTTAGTCCTAATTGTACAGTATGTATTCTTATACTTCTGGTCTACTTAGAGGCACAATTATCTTGCAGGAAGTAGGAATAACTTTTGCAATTTATAAATGGAAAAGAATATCATAGATTTGTTGCATTGCTTTATTGCTTATTCAAATTAAATAATAAATGTTAATAATTTGTGATTCATTATGAATTACAGTAATCATTTGCTCAAGTTCAGAACAGAATATAGTAATATATGGCTGAAGCTAATGACAAACTCATTTCCTGATTTAAGCAAAACATTTGGCCAGGTGAACACTGCTTTAGGTTGACAACCATATATTGGAATTTCACTGACAACCTAATGTACTTGTAACAAACCAATAAAACGATGTCCATTCTGTACATTACGGGGGCTGTCATGCGGGGCCAGGTTGGGTTGGAGGAGAAGGCGATGGATACTCTAATTTCAGAGGTCCTCAAACATGCACCAACCCACTGCCAAAAGGAGCATGTACAGATAGTTACACGTTAAGAGTTAATAACACACCTGTTTTTTAATTCCAATGATCTAAAAGAAGCTTAAGGTCTTTCCCGTTAGCTCAGATTAGCAGTGTAGGGATTCACTGACATTGGATTGTGGTAAATTTATTGTGAAACGCTGAGAATCAAGCTCTGTGTTCACATGGTCATAAAATGAATGTAGACAATAGATATCAAGCTTTTTCTTATTGTCCATTATCAGGCACAGCAGGTCCAGGAGAAGGAAGCTGGGAAGCCAGAAGATGACTTCACGCTTGTCTTGTTCCCAGACACAGAGGATGAGTGACCAAGAAGGCTAAAAATCAGCCAAAAATCAATCATCATAAAGCAAATAAGTTGTCTTTGTTCCTAAATCTCTTAAGTGATTGTTTGATTATCTAGTTCATCGGCTATCTTTGTCACTTTTTCTATTCGCAAGGATATATGCTAAATTCTATCACAAGGTTATATGCTTTGTGAAATAACAATCATGTGTGTGAATAATGAGTGTTCTTTCACAAACATATCCCCAAATTTGGGAAGCCCAGTTGCTTTTGGTTCATAACATACAAAGTTTGTAGCTTGGTTTAAAGAATACCTTTTGGAGGGTTTGTATGTGAAAGAACATTGTTTTTCATGCAAATAATTATTTTTCCACAAAGTTGTATCAAATG
The DNA here is from genome assembly GCA_016801145.1 of Umbra pygmaea. NCBI lineage: Eukaryota > Metazoa > Chordata > Actinopteri > Esociformes > Umbridae > Umbra > Umbra pygmaea. The sequence continues at coordinate 25,419 of JACXGM010009775.1, read as the reverse complement.
CATTCATCTGCACAGAGCCATATAACCTTAAGTCCTTAGCACTCGCACTAGCTCGATCCTGCTGTCCATGAGTGAGAGAGCTGGACAATGAGCAAGACAGTCTAAAAATTACTTTAAATGATTTACAAACATAAACAAGTTATACAATTTCATCGTTGTTCCCCTTTAAAGAATACATGTCCTAAATTCAGAAATAATAAATCTTCACAGGATCATTTAGCTGCATTGTAATTGTCTTGGTGTGCCGTTATGATATTCATGGCAGTGAACAAATGGGTACACTCAAGAAGATATTTTTTTTGCAGACAGTTTTGTGTTAACCGTTGTTTATCTTAAATATGTATTATTATCTTGTCTGTTTGCACAAAATAATTTTATGTGTCTGATGATTTTAATAAACTTCAAATTTCATGGCAGTTGTACTTTAATTTTATTCACCTTTAATAGGGCAGGATTTTTTGGGTGAATAATTGGATAGAAAGAAAATAGAATAAATTTAGAAGATTGCATGCGAATGAGTATGTCCTGGAGTAACATCTTTTTAAGTGTTATGAACATCTTTAAGTGTTATGATCATTATGTGAAACTGATTTTTCTAAGAGACAGAGTGTAGAATTATCTTTAGGGATATCCTTTTGTAAGTACAAAAATGTTTTAAGAAAATCAGCCATGTCACTATTATAGATACTATCTTGTCTATCCAGTGCTACACCAAAAATACATTACAAAGCCGAAATGACGACGTATGCAAGTTACGTTGTAGCAACCACAATAAGTCTTTCACTTTTACGTTGTAATTACATACTGATGTTACGTAACGAGGATGAAACCAGTACCAATAAATACGTTGTTGATACGTCGTGACAATGTAATGTGTTTGCTGGGAATAGATGGAAAAAAATGCCAAATGTGCAAATCATTTAAAGATTGACCAAGCTTACAACAAATCATGAATACAAAAAAGCTTAATGTGCTAATTACTAGAATAATATAACAACAATAAAATATAACGAAATTTATTCAAATGCATCAAGTGTGGCAGCATGAGAGTGGACAGAATAAAGAAAATTGTGGTCTAGAAAACACTGCAATGCCACCCTGGGAATTTTACCCAGGGAATTAATTTTCCTTCCTAGTTACAATGTTATCAATACAATTAAGGACACTGTCATGACTAGGTGGTGTATGGTGGAAAGGGAGAAAGACCGGAGGCAGTTAATGCAGTTATATTTGAATGACAATCCCAGGAGCTTACAAACTGTGGTTGCAGGTGACGATGAATGCAAGTTGCACAACTAATGTACACTTACAGCCTACGTGCTCTTAACACAGTGGCACGGACACTGAATGGCTTATTTACAAATGTACAGAGTGTATGCATAAATGACTCAAGCATAACTACACTCTTTTCACAACTCACATAAAGTAATAAAGCTCCCGGATGTCTCCTTTAACAAATGGAACGTAAAGCACACCAACGTAAATTCTTTCAATGTCCGACACCTCTCTCTAGTCTGGGCTGCTTATATACAGAAAGCTAACCTAACTAATAGAACACGGCTGGACGTAATCCTTGATCAAACTGATCTACAAGATACCAGCCTCACCTAACCTAAACCCTATCGTAGCAACAACCCAAACTAGAGAGAGGTGTCACAAAACACATAAAGGAACATTACACATAATTTTAAAGGAAACTAAAACACCATGCAATGCATTGAATATATTAAAGAATAACCCAAACTAAACAGTATATATATACAAATAACTAAGCAATATACACTCACCTAAAGGATTATTAGGAACACCCGTTCAATTTCTTATTAATGCAATTATCTACTCAACCAATGACATGGCAGTTGCTTCAATGCATTTATGGGTGTGGTCCTGGTCAAGACAATTTTCTGAACTCCAAACTGAATGTCAGAATGGGAAAGAAAGGTGATCGAAGCAATTTTGAGTGTGGCATGGTTGTTGTTGCCAGACGGGCCAGTCTGAGTATTTCACAATCTGCTCAGTTACTGGGATTTTCACGCACAACCATTTCTAGGGTTTACAAAGAATGGTGTGAAAAGGGAAAAACATCCAGTATGCGGCAGTCCTGTGGGCAAAAAATGCCTTGTTGATGCTAGAGGTCAGAGGAGAATGGGCCTACTGCTTCGAGCTGATAGAAGAATAACTTTGACTGAAATAACCACTCCTTACAACAGAGGTATGCAGCAAAGCATTTGTGAAGCCACAACACGCACAACCTTGAGGCGGATGGGCTACAACAGCAGAAGACCCCACCGGGTACCACTCATCTCCATTACAAAGAGGAAAAAGAGGCTACAATTTGCAAAAGCTCACCAAACTTGGACAGTTGAAGACTGGAAAAATGTTGCCTGGTCTGATGAGTCTCGATTTCTGTTGAGACATTCAGATGGTAGAGTCAGAATTTGCCGTAAACAGAATGAGAACATGGATCCATGTCTTGTTACCAGTGTGCAGGCTGGTGGTGGTGGCATAATGGTGTGGGGGATATTTTCTTGGCACACTTTAGGCCCCTTAATGCTAATTAGCCATCGTTTAAATGCCACGGCCTACCTGAGCATTGTTTCTGACCATGTCCATACCTTTATGGACACCATGTGTACCCATCCTCTGATGGCTACTTCCAGCAGGATAATGCACCATGTCACAAAGCTTCAATCATTTCAAATTGGTTTCTTGAACATGACAATGAGTTCACTGTACTAAAATGGCCCCCAAATTCGCCAGATCTCAACCCAATAGAGCATCATTTGTTTCGTGCCCTGGATGTGCATCCCAAAAATCTCCATCAACAGCAAGATGCTATCCTATCAATTTGGGTCAACATTTCTAAAGAATGCTTTCAGCTCCTTATTGAATCAATGCCACATAGAATTATGGCAGTTCTGAAGGCGAAAGGGGGTCAAACACAGTATCAGTATGGTTTTCCTAATAATCCTTTAGGTGAGTGTATAAAGGAGTCCATGTCTCAGTTCATGTAGGCCAGCGCCCGGAGGTCATCGCCGGCCTGGCAGCCACCCCAAGACGGCAGTTTGGGGTGTCAGTGCCAGACCCCAGCAGTGGAGGCATCCTTGGGGCAGGAGGCCCTGGGACAGGCTGGTCAGGGGGCCCTGGGTAACATGGACAAATAAGGGCCGGTCTTAACTAAAGGCTGGGGAAAATTGTGTGTGGATAACGTTAAGAGTAATGTACATTTCGACCACTTTAATTTAATGGATTTGTTACGTCCCCCAGGGGAAACAGAACGTAACAGGATTCAACAATATATTCATGCTATTTTCGGATTATGGTCCTTATCTAAACTAGTGATACTCACTGTGTCTGCGAGCTGCCATTCTGTAGGTTTTTGTTCCAAAACTAATTTAGCACAAGTGACGCTTCTCATTACCATGATGAAACGCTAACTCAGGGTAGTCGCAACTTGGGTTGGATGGAACATTTACGGAATGGCGGCTCGCGGGAGCAGGAATCAGTATCGCTAAGTATTATTGTCCTACCGGTATTTCAGTCACTGCGGCTGTATATTTTACTCAGCTTGTTGTTGTTTGTATTAACGTACAGGTAGATGGCAGTAACTACATTGGAAATAACACAGCTCCCATTCAGTGCAAGCGTCTGTATCTTCAACAATTTTTTCAACTACTTATTGGAACGGTTACAACAAGTGTTGAGATAGCGTTAATGTCACAGTTGGTGTTGTGTTGTAGGAGAGACAGGAGACCAAGCGCAGGAGGAGTGTTCAAGATGTTTACTGAACATAGTACGTGAATCAATGATACAGCGCATAGTGGAAAATACAAAGGTGTACAGGAACTGCACAAAGCCTATATGATACTACTTGTGCTCTTACCGTGGCACAGACACGACATAGCATATAGAAGTACGCCTGGTTCGACCATACACATACCATTATGTACGACACATTAACGAGGTGAAGGCTCAATCAATAATGGCACTTACATTGCATACCGACATACGGCATCACGATAACACATACCGCTCTCCTGACAGGGAACAAGTCCACAAGAACACGCGCCGAACACTTCAGGACACTGGGACTAAATAGGCGTCTTGATTACTCATCAAGCGCAGGTGTGGGAGAGCCCCATTCATGCGTGATGAGCAACCAAGCACCTACCGCCTCCCAGTACCCAGAGGTCGGCGCACACATAACACATACAACAGACCTTCAGTAACACATACATAAAAAATTTAGTCCATCACACTCATGTCCTGGTCACGACAGCCCAGACCATCCAGGCCATCGTGACAGTTAACAACGTAATGCAGCAAGAAAAGGGCAAACTGGAACAAGCATTGACACTAAAATATAGCCAATTATACTTATCAAAAAGAGGGAATTAGAAATAAAGGCCTGCCTCTAACAAAAGCCTGCCTTAAATAAAAGCTGGTTACCTCCTGTAACAGAGTTAAATAAAGGCCCCGGTTTTTATTTGAGGAAATATGTTAATAATAAAGTATAAAATATATACCATTTAGCCAACAGACTGATCAAACAGTGTTCACATCAATCTGAAGGCAACATACAGCGTGCAAGATCCACAACAATGAACTAGGTGCCCACAGTACACAATGAGCATAACAGCTGATAACTGTGGAATTAGTACGCAGACATTAGAGCTGCCACCTCACCTACACTACAGCAAAGCAACAAACATGGAGTGAGAGACCAGAAGTAGAACACACATCCGTCATCAACAAGCAAGAGGGCAGCTAGGAGGACTACCACCCATTTTCATATGGCGCACTAGGGCAGTGATTGGCCGAACGAGTGCCAGCTAGTTACCAGTCAATCTCATACTGCCACAATCGAACCCACCTTTTGCATCGTCGCCCGACAATGGATAAATCAAGCCACGGATAACAATACTAGCTCCAAGGTCTAAAGAGCCATTACTGCATTGGACCCAAGACCATGAGGATTTGTGGCATTCTCTGCGGCACCTAAAGCCCTGGGAGGATGATAGACATTGGAATGCTGGCCAGCAGTTAACATACTGTCCAACATTCTGCCAACTCATGGACTGCAGGGTGGAATATAGGCAAAATATGCCAAAAAAACACAGACAGCAGCCACTTGAGTGGAAGTTTCCAGAGGCGCCTCATACCTCAAAATCAACAGATCATCCCCTGACTCGTCCTCTGACCGGGGCTGGTCAGAAAGTGGTGCACAAAGTAGGGTGAAGAGTACTTGAAGAATCCCCTCCAACCAAAGCCTTTAACAGTGCATGGTTGACCTGCCTAACTTTGGTCAGGTTGTCCCCAGTGCAATTGTATATACTGACCCTCCCTCTCTAGGCTCTACTACACAGAGCCATAGAGGTCATGGATATTATGATGCCCCTGTGCAGTAAAATCACAAAGCCACACCAGTAGGCCTAACTTAAGAGGCAGAGCCCTAACCCGCAGAGCCCTAATCATGATTATTTTTACAACTCTCTGTGGCAACCCGCAACCGCTATGTAGCACCCTCAAAGGCAAACTGCAAGTAGGTCTGGTGCTCCTGAATCCATTCATGGATGTTTCCACCCACAGGATACTGAACTCTACCCGACAGGAAATCAAATGGTATCAGCTCCTGCCCAAACATCAAGAAGAACAGAGACTCACCAGTCGCCTGATGGGGAGTTGTGTTATAAGAATAAAGGACCTGTGGCAAGCAGTACCTCCAGTGCCTCTTCCGTGACACTGGCAGAGTGTGCAACATATTGTGGAGTGACCTATTGAAACGTTTGCATTGGCCATTACCGGCCGGATGGTGTGCCGTGTTGCGAGACTATTCAATGCTATAAAGTCAACAAAGCTGTTGGATAAGAGAGCCTTTAAAGTTATGGCCCTGATCAGAGTGGATACGGGCATGGACACCAAATTTAAAAAACCACTCTACCACCAAGGCTTGAGCCACAGTAGAGGCTGGTTGGTCACAGGTGGACCAAAAGGACTGATTTCGGTGGTCACAAAACACCCATTGCATGAATTACAGAGCCCGAAGGGCATGCAATTCCATTCAAATAGCCCAAAAGGGGTGCAAAATGCAGTTTTGGACTGTAAATTTGGGGAACGGTCGTCGTCAGAGTTGCCTTCTAACACTGAAAAGGTATGGCTAACGGAGTGAAAGTGAAATCTAAATCGAATTAACACGTTTGAGTAGGCTACAGGTGTACAGTAGTATTTGTGGAACCAATCTGTGATTCCCTGATCACAATGATGGCAATTATATATGAATTAGCCTTGCTTATTCACCACAGAGTCCAATTTTGTCTAAAGTTGCAAAGTTGGTTACACTGTAACCAACTGTGCAACATTAGACAAAACTGCTAACTGTAGCCAAAATATAGGATAATGTTAGCATCGTGCTGGAGTAGAAAACAAAATACATGCAAAGTGTCCGCATGGATTTGATCTTGCAACCTCTGGGATGTGGGACGCATGTTTATAAGCCCGCCCACCAGCCCCGGCCATCCAACCAGCAAAATCTATGCTATTTGCACTCTGCTACGTCCTCATGCGATTCCCGGAAACTGTCATGGATTTCGAAGTTAAGGGTCCATGTTTATTTCACAGAATTTTCTGCCATTCCGAGAAACTGCCACGGATTTTGAAGTGTCTGTGGTAATTTCATAAGATTCTGAGAGATCACATTGTGTATGTAGGTTATTAGACTCCCATTAGTAGTAGCCTATTACTAGATCGATTAGGCATACTTGATATAGGTCTACTTAATATATTTTGTTATATTTTATTGTTGTTGTATTATTCTAGTGCATTTTTGTTGCTTTTTTGTATTTGTGATTTGTTGTATGCTTATTCATAAAAAGTTTTATAAACTTGTAGAACATAGACTTTCCCCAACGTAAAATTAGTTTAGGATTTGTGTTTCAGTGGGTCGATTACACATTTACCAACAACAACAAAAAAGAGTTGAAGTAGTGAAGTAGTAAATCAATACAAATTATTAAAGGATCACAAATGTAGAATAAACATTTGCCTGTGGTGGAACACATGGTGATAGAGATATACAGATTGTGTATGTGTGCATATGTAGAGATGTGTTTGTGAGATCATATATAGAAAGACCGCCATTTGTATAACCTTGATTAGTCAAGACAATTGATGGAGACAGCTTAGTCAACATCAATGTGATTATAATAGGACAATGATCCTAAATATATCCTCATTGCTCACTATACTTAAGGGCCAAAGAGCCAGTCATGGACAGACGTATCGGCCTGAGGCCGTTAAGTGTCCCTTGCAATCAACTTTGCTGCCTCTGGGTCAGTTCCTCTGCTCCATCGGGCACACTTCTTACCCCTGGGGTAGTTTTCAACACAGTGTGTCATGTAGATGACTCTAGGGGAGAATAGTAGCCAGTATTAGTCATGGCTGTTATTGTCTCGAGGAAAGTTAATTCATTACGATAATTACCCCAAGGCCAGACAAATACCCATTCTGAGATGTGCCATCCCTCAACAACACAAATGTATGTGTCTTGTGTGAGCCTTTTGGATTTTGCATGAGTGCTTGTGTGTGTGGCTGCCTGAAGCTTTGTGAAACACGTGTCTCTCTACTGGCTGCTGAAACAAAACAAAAACTAAAGGAAAAATGTTGCCCTCACACAGATTTTTCTGCCCAACTGCTCACTATAATTCTCTCGCTACAGCTAACAAGGCAATTGACAGTCCAATATGAACACCATTTTCAGCCTGTTGTTGCCATAGATGTTAAACACTGGAATAATCAACAACCCATCCTGTCGATGTCTGCTCCACTCTCCATCCTTCTCCCTACGCTCTGTCTCTGCTTTCACTAATTTAATACTATATTGGATTTCGTAATGCCCTCTGTGAAAAGATTGCTCCAATGTCTCCCTGGCCTAGCTTTTAAAGCTGTTTCTTTCTATATTTAACTCTACCACTGTGTGTGTGCCGTTGATTTGTCTCAGAAATATACAAGAACTAAATCAACCAACATCACTGTCGCAAGTATGGCTGAATGTTTGATTGCTTCTTTATGTGACTTGCTCCTGAATGACTGGTGGGAAAGGTGTTTGTAAAAAAGCGAGAGGTGGGGAAAAGAAAAATAAACAGGTATTTATAGCACACATTGCTATTTGACTGACAGGTAGGTAAGAAGTACAGAAAAATCTGTTGATATTTTCAACAAGAGAGAAAAGAGACAAAAAGAGAGTAAAGATTATGTAGATAAAGATTGATGAAGTGGAGGATAACCTTGAAGGATGAATGTGTCCGGGGACATGCTTCCTTCTCAGTCTGTGCCATCTCCTCTTTAGACACCTGTGGCTGCACCTGTGAGTCTATTAGGAAGATATGGAGTTTAATTCCTATCTTTATTCAAGAGTGCTTTCTTTCAACCTGAGAGCATTTCTTATTTATGTTCTATTGGTTGGTGAAATTTGTCAGGGTTGTAACACAAAAAATCGGAAAGCGCAGGAGAAATCCGAGAGGAGAAGGTTTGAAGCTGAGAGCAGGAAATATGTCCAAGCAACACCATATCTGAGTCTAAGTATAAAGTTTGAGCAGAGGCACAGCAAATCCATGCACGAGCAGTGGCTTTTTGAGCGCGAGAGCAAGGTTTTGAGGAAAATTATTACAAATATCTGAATGCAATATTAATTAGAAATGCTCTCAAATTGAAAGTATGTACTCTTGAATAAAGATAGGAAAACTCCATAGAAGAGAACAACAGGACTCATCATGATGAGAAACTGCTCCGGGCATGTCAGACACAAACTCATACTTACCTGTATGCGAGCATGCCTGCCTACATGCCTACAAACATTGAAACTACGATAAAATCTTTTGTTTTCAAAATATTATGGAAATTGGTATTTTTACTTGTTTTTGTACAATACATAAGCAATAGAAAGGTATAGTGAGTCGCCTTTGCTCTAAATAAGAATACTCGACAAGGACACATGGAAACGGGGATTATGCACACACAATATGATGGGGAGATGTAGTCCATGTATGTAACTGAGAGGCGGTATTGGCTGATACAGGGCAAAGCTGAAACCTGGAATGGGAAGGGTAACGGTGCAGGGGGCATGACAGTCCCCCCACCCTCCCCTCCTCATGTTCACTCCAGAGGATCTGTTCCAGATGAGGTAAAGGTAGTCAACAGATACAGAAATATATGTCTGATCGGAACCCTATCTATAAAATTACGGACCAACAAGATGTCACTTTTTAATGAAAATGAATATCCAATCCGAGTTGGATCCGAGGTCAGCCATATCCTAACAAGTTATGTAATTTTGTGATTTTAGGGGCAAGGCCTCTTGGCCTTAAGTACGTGTCCAACGTACCAGGGCACCAAGGCCATCGTCCCGGGCCCTCAGGCCATCAAGCATATTGTTTTGCAAAGTGAAAAACACTATTTATTTACACCTTTCTCCTCCAACACATTGCAGGTCTAAGCATACTGCATGCTGTATGGAGATTGTAGTAACATAATTTGCATTTTGCTGTATCTTTTCATGTTTGGTCTCTAAATAAATATATTGTGATGGTGTGTAAGATTTGCAACCATCTAGTGTAGTTAACTATCTGCAAGTCAAACAAACTAGCAAGTAATATTAGCCAACTGAACTTCTGTACTATGAAGTAAATTGACAACAATGTTATCGAAGCATTTTATATCTGACTTATTTATATATTACATATATATATATATATATATATATATATATATATATATATACACTCACCTAAAAGATTATTAGGAACACCATACTAATACTGTGTTTGACCCCCTTTTGCCTTTAGAACTGCCTCAATTCTATGTGGCATTGATTCAACAAGGTGCTGAAGGCAATCTATAGAAATGTTGGCCCATATTGATAGGATAGCATCTTGCAGTTGATGGAGATTTGTGGGATGCACATCCAGGGCACAAAGCTCCCTTTCCTCCACATCCCAAAGATGCTTATTAGGTTGAGATCTGGTGATTGTGGGGGCCATTTTAGTACAGTGAACTCATTGTCATGTTCAAGAAACCAATTTAAAATGATTCAAGCTTTGTGACATGGTGCATTTTCCTGCTGGAAGTAGCCATCAGAGGATGGGTACATGGTGGCCATTAAGGGATGGACATGGTCAGAAACAATGCCCAGGTAGGCCATGGCATTTAAATGATGCCCAATTGGCACTAAGGTGCCTAAGGTGTGCCAAGAAAACATCCCCAACACCATTACACCACCACGACCAGCCTGCACAGTGGTAACAAGGCATGATGGATCCATGTTCTCATTCTGTTTACGGCAAATTCTGACTCTACCTGAATGTCTCAACAGAAATCGAGACTCATCAGACCAGGCAACATTTTTCCAGTCTTCAACTGTCCAATTTTGGTGAGCTCTTGCAAATTGTAGCCTCTTTTTCCTTTTTGTAGTGGAGATGAGTGGTACCCGGTGGGGTCTTCTGCTGTTGTAGCCCTTCCGCCTCAAGGTTGTGTGTGTTGTGGCTTCACAAATGGTTTGCTGCATACCTTGGTTGTAACAAGTGGTTATTTCAGTCAAAGTTGCTCTTCTATCAGCTTGAAACAGTCGGCCCATTCTCCTCTGACCTATAGCATCAACAAGGCATTTTCGCCCACAGGACTGCCGCATACTGGATGTTTCTCCCTTTTCACACCACTCTTTGTAGACCCTAGAAATGGTTGTGCGTGAAAATCCCAGTAACTGAGCAGATTATGAAATACTCAGACCGGCCCGTCCGGCACCAACAACCATGCCACGCTCAAAATTGCTTAAATCGCCTTTCTTTCTCATTCAGACATTCAGTTTGGAGTTCAGGAGATTGTCTTGACCAGGACCACACCCCTAAATGCATTGAAGCAACTGCCATGTGATTGGTTGAGTAGATAATTGCATTAATGAGAAATTGAACGGGTGTTCCTAATAATCCTTTAGGTGAGTGTATATCAGCCGTGGTCGGTGGATCTTAATTTCGGAGGATGGGCTCGTATTACACTCGGGACCGGAGTGAATGGAATGGTGCGCAACGCACAAAACCCAGTGTGCAAAACAAAAAACACTGGGTTTTATGCGTTGCGCACCATTCCATTCACTCCGGTCCCGAGCGTAATACGAGCCCGTCCTCCCCAATTAAGATCCACCGATTGTGCAAGTTCTCCCACTTATAAAGGTGAGAGAGGCCTGTAATTTTCATCATAGGTACACTTTAACTTTTAGAGAGAAAATGAGAAAGGGAAAAAAACAGAAAATCACATTGTAGGATTTTTAATGATTTTATTGGTAAATTATGGTGGAAAATAAGTATTTGGTCACCTACAAACAAGCAAGATTTCTGGCTCTCACAGACCTGTACCTTCAGTCACACTTCAAACTCCACTATGGCCAAGACCGAAGAGCTGTCAAAGGACAACAGAAACAAAATTGTAGACCTGCACCAGGCTGGGAAAGCCTGAATCTGCAATAGGTAAGCAGCTTGGTGTGAAGAAATCAACTGTGGGAACAATTATAAGAAAATGGAAGACATACAAGACCACTGATAATCTCCCTCGATCCGGGGCTCCACGCAAGATCTCACCCCGTGGGGGCTAAATGATCACAAGAAGGGTGAGCAAAAATCACAGAACCACATGGGGGGACCTAGTGAATGACCTGCAGAGAGCTGGGACCAAACAAAGGCTACCATCAGTAACACACTATGCCGCCAGAGACTCAAATCCTGCAGTGCCAGACGTGTCCCCCTGCTTAAGCCAGTACATGTCCAGGCCCGTCTGAGGTTTGCTAGAGAGCATTTGGATGATCAAGAAGAGGATTGGGAGAATGTCATGTGGTCAGATGAAACCAAAATATAACTTTTTGGTAAAAACTCAACTCGCATTTGGAGAAGAGAGAATTCTCAGTTGCATCCAAAGAACATCATACCTACTGTGAACATGGGGTTGGAAACATTATGCTTTGGGCCTATTTTTCTGCAAAGGGACCAGGACGACTGATCCGTGTAAAGGAAACAATTAATGGGGCCATGTATCATGAGATTTTGAGTGAAAACCTCCTTCCATGAGCAAGGGCATTGAAGATGAAACGTGGCTGGGTCTTTCAGCATGACAATGATCCCAAACACACCGCCCGGGCAACGAAGGAGTGGCTTCGTAAGAAGCATTTCAAGGTCCTGGAGTGGCCTAGCCAGTCACCAGATCTCAACCCCATAGAAAATCTTTGGAGGGAGTTGAAAGTCTGTGTTGCCCAGCGACAGCCTCAAAACATCACTGCTCTAGAGGAGATCTGCATGGAGGAATGGGCCAAAATATCAACAACAGTGTGTGAAAATCTTGTAAAGACTTACAGAAAACTTTTGACCTCTGTCATCACCAACAAAGGGTATATAACAAAGTATTGAGATGAACTTTGTTATTGACCAAATACTTATTTTCCACCATAATTTACCAATAAATTCAAAAAAAATCCTACAATGTGATTTTCTGGATTTTTTTCTTCTCATTTTGTCTCTCATAGTTGAAGTGTGCCTATGATTAAATTACAGGCCTCTCTCATCTTTTAAAGTGGGAGAACTTGCACAATTGGTGGCTGACTAAATACTTTTTTGCCCCACTGTATATATAGTGTACACAAGACACTCAAAAATCTATTCATATTATTACAATATGTCAGTATACACTTTACTTACCTATATATTTAGTAGCTTTTGTAAGACTCAACTGATGATGCTATTGGGATTTCTAAAAGTTTAAGAGACAGTGTGTGAATGTAAATGTGTGTGTGTGTATATGTGATGGACGCGATGATTAGCCAATGAGGATATAGATGTCAGAGTGTCTGCGGGGTCTGTTGACTTGTGACTATCGCATTCCCCGGGAGCAATAACAGGCAGCGAGTCAGAATAATTAAAAAAAATTCATTCAGCCCAAGGGCACATCCACCACGTTGGTCAAAATAACTATGATTTTTAGCAGGGCATTAAGGCAACACAAAGGCCCAGCCATGGTCTTTGTGACCATCATGAAATTCCTGCCCTGATCCTAACCGAAATACATTTACCAGTCACTTCACTTGGTACACCTTGCTAGTACCAGGTTGGACCAATATTTGCCTTCAGAACTGCTTTCATTATTTGTGGCATAGACTCAAAAAGGTGCCTGAAACATTCCTCACAGATCTTTGTCTATATTGACAATATTGCATTACACAGTTCATGCAGAAATGTCGGCTGCACATCCATGATACAAAGCTCCCTTTCAACTACACCCCAAAGGTGCTCAATTGGATTGAGATCTGGTGACTGTGGAGATTATTTCAGTAATGTGAACTCATTGTTGTTATGTTCAGCTCCCAAGGAGGGGAGTGGGATGTCACAACCACTACCAAAGGCTGCCCTGCAGCCAGCAAAAGAGGTATGGGGTCATAGGTGCAAGCAAGGACACAGAAACAAAAAGTACCTTTTCACAATGGGCTTTTTATTTAGCCAAGGTAAATGTAAATTATATTTTTGGGAGGAGAGGCTGAGCGGACCCAAAACAAAAAAAGCAAATATAGCAAACCCCACACCTAACCTAACACACAAATAACTAAACTAACTGGCACGCGATCCATGTGCCCTAAGTACAGGGGGGTGGGCCGCTCAGATCTTGCCTAGTGTTTTTATACAAGGGAGTTTTCCCTACGGGTCGTGTAAGCCCATGGGAATCTGGCTTGACACTCCCACGTGTTCCTCCCCCCCCCCCCCGGAAGACAAAAGAATATACAGGGTTAATGAACACCTATACATGAGACAATATCATTGTGTAACAATATACCTAACACAACACTAGCACTCTATTAGGCCTAAGCATTCACACAAATACACCAAAGCTCTCACTACAAAATAATTAAATACTCCAAAAACTCTTGTGTCTGAACAAGGCAACCTTACCCACCAAGAGAGAGAGAGAGAGAAAGAAAACAAACATAGGCACATATATACTGCTGAATGGATGAAGTGATTGGATGATGGACAACAGGAACCAGCTGGATACAATGATAACGGGAGGGATGAGTCCATGATAAGTGGTAATGAGGATGATTGGCACCACCTGCACAGAAACAGACACACAGAGCATAACAAAAACACACACACTACACAGGACTAAGGGATGTAACAATTATCATGTTCAAGAAAACAGTTTGAGATGATGTGAGCTTTGTGACATGGTGCATTATCCTGCTGCGTGTAGTCATTAGAAGATGGGTACAATCTGGTCATAAAGGGATGGACATAGTCAGCAACAATACTCAGAAACTCAAATATTCAAACAATGCATTTGGCACTATGCACTAAGGGGCCAAAGTGTGACAAGAAAATATCCCTCACATCAATACACCACCACCACCAGCCTGAACCAAAGATCCATGCTTTTATGCTCACTTCCTTTTTCAGTTTTTTGTCCATTCTCTGTAATCTATACAGATGATTATGTAAGAAAATCCCAGTAGATCAGCATGTCCTGAAATACTAAAATCACCTTGTCTGGCACCAATACCAGTGCCACATTCAAAGTAAAATAAATCGCCTTTTGTCCTCTTTCTGGTGCTTGTTTTAAACTTCAGCAGATTGTCTTGACTATGAAGCCTAAATGCATTGACTTGCTTGCCACGTGATTAGCTGATTAGGCATTTGTGTTAACGAGCTGTTGAACAGGTGTACCTAATGAAGTGGCTGGTGATTGTATATTGTTTATTGTAATATTATAGTTATATGGTACGTTGCTAGTTACAGGCTGGTACCCTAAAAAACTGGACGGGGTGGTCCCCACTAGAGATGGTTGAGGTCTGTGAAGGCATGGTGCAGATTTTTCTTGACACATTTGTAGAGCACTCCACCTGACAGTCTTGACAGTAGCTATGACTGGCACCATCCATACTCTTGAGGTTAGGGGCCATGGTCTGAAAATATATTATTTGGCATACAATAATGTCAGAAGTCAAGGGTAAAAGGGCTTTGCAGGGCTGTATATAAGCCAGGAAAGTGTGGTCACGATATCCATTGAAAATGTGAAAAAACCTGAAAGAGTGTGTCTTGCTGTGTGCGCATACTGAGCAGGAAGAATCATATTTGTGAACATGATGAGCCAAGGTGGGCCACCAAGTATTTCTCACTAAGGGCCCTTTTATAACGATCTGAAACGCAAGTATCATACGCGAAACGCAAGTGACATTGTGGGAGGGTCCCGGGGGCGCTGTTGCTATTTTACTGGCGGGATAAATGACTCCTGTGCCTGGCGCAAATCTAAAATGGGTAGGTCTGAAGTAGCTTCATTAGGCATAGGTGTGGTTTGGGCGTTACGTGCAATAAACCAATCAAAGCATCATCTCACATTCCCTTTAAGAGCAGACAGGCTTGTTCCATGGCGGATTGCTATTGATTTTTCTTATTACAAAATGTAAATAAAGAAATGTCACAAGACATAGCCTTCTTTCCAATGTTTTGGACTCACTCTCACTAAATCACGAGGTTATGAATGCATGGTAATATTTTTGCAATGTAGTCTAACATTAGACCAAGATTACTTAATAAGCTTTCCTCTCCCATTCTGTATTTCTGGGCATTTGGGTTAAGTTGCAACGGCACATGCATTTCAACATCACGTCTCCTGAAGGCCTCTAATATTTCCTAATTAATGTCATCAACACATCCATGATTCATGGACATGTTGCATAAAACACAACAAGCCACAAAGAATGCTGCAACTTTAGTAGTGTACCTGTTCTATACAAACACCTAATGCACATTTTCAGTGTGCCAAATGTTTGTTCAATTAAGCTACACTGCGTGTTTGTGTGTGTTTTCGATTAAACAGCATTTCGCGCACTTGCTGCCATCATAAATTGTTTCATCATTAACCATGTCTTTAACGGATAGCCATTGTCCCCTTCACAGCCACCCATCTTCGCAAAGACGTGTGACGTTCCCCAGTTCCTCTTCCCTGAGGACTACAGATTCCCTATCCAAGAACTACAACTCCCATAACTCGGACTCAATCACCCAAATTCTGAACACCTGCTCTCACCCAGTCTGTATATAAGGCTTACACACACCATTGCCTTTTCGCAAGGTATTGTGAGTACATTTCATTCTCCCTACTAAGCATTCTATTCTTGGATTGTTTTACTGGCCTGACCCCTGCATTATATGTCTGTTTATTCTACCTTGGATAATCCCTTGTACCGTTGCTTTGTATTGTCTGCCCTGAACTCTGCTTGGCTGATGATCCGGTTTGTGTACTGAATAAACAACATTGATTTTATTTTCTGGGAGTGATTCGTTACAGAATACCTCGCCTAATGACTGCTACTCCTTCACGTCCCAAGATGGCCGATCCCAAGATGCCCACCGGCCTCAGTTCCAAGATGGCCGATCTCAAGATGGCTACCAGCCCCAGTTCCAAGATGGCCGATCCCAAGATGGCCACTGGCCTCAGTTCCAAGATGGCTACCAGCCCCAGTTCCCAGATGGCCACCAGCCCCAGTTCCAAAACGGCCACCAACCCCAGCCTTACGTTAGAGGATACCAAGATGGCCACCGGCCCCGGTTCCAAGATAGACACCATCTTTACTACATTGAGGAGAGACCCAGCAGTGGATGGAGACTATCCCGAGTAGATGAACCAAAGCGGCCAAGTGCTCAGTGACCATCCAGAACTGGTTCGCCAGTTCTTTTCGTGAAGAGCCGGTTTTGGGTCACTCAAGGAGGAGGCTGAGACGTTCCTAGTGAAGCGGATGCTCACCCGATCCCATCATCTACTGACCTGGTTGGAAGCCGCAGTGGCCCCTAAAGAACCTCGCCTTCCTTCGGGGGCCCTCGATGTCCTGTCAGGACCCTGAGAGCACAGGTTCAGACGCCTATAGGTGGGGTGGGAAAGGTCTCCACCATGCCCAGACCACCAGAGGTTTCCACCGCGCCCAGTCCACAAGAAGTCGCCCAAGTTCTCTGACCAGCAGAGGTCGACCAAGTCTCCCGGCCACAAGAGGTCGCTGTTCCCGCTCCACGGCCACCAGAGGCCGCTGTTCCCGCTCAAGCCTCCCGGCCACCAGAGGCCGCTGTTCCCGCTCAAGCCTCCCGGCCACTAGAGGCTGCTGTTCCCGCTCAATCCTCCCAGCCACCAGAGGTCGCTCAAGCCTCCCGGCCACCAGAGGTCGCTCAAGCCTCCCGGCCACCAGAGGTAACTACACCACCATCGGCTGAGCCTGAGCCTTGCCTTGTCCCCGAGCCTGAGTTTTGCCTTGTCCCCGGATCTACCCTGCTCCCCGGGCCTGCCCTTTTCCCTGAGCCAGAGCCTTCCCTTGTTCCTCCTCCAGTGCCAGTGCCTGACTCAGTCCCGGTGCTTGCCTTAGTCCCCGAGCCGGTGCCTGCCCCCAAGCCAGTGCCTGCCCCTGAGCCAGTGCATGTCCCTCAGCCGGTGCCTGTCCCTGAGCCTGCCCTTGTCTCTGAGCCTGCCCTTGTCCCAGTGCCATTGGCTGCCCCTGTCCCAGTGCCGTTGGCTGCCCCTGAGCCGTTGGCTGCCCCTGTCCCTAAGCCGTTGGCTGCCCCTGTCCCCATGCCAGTGTCTGCCCCTGTCCCCGTGCCAGTTCCTGCCCTAGTCCCCGCTCCGGTGCTTGTCCCTGGGCAGGCGCCTGCCCCGGTCTCTGTGCCCCTCTCTGTGTCTGTCTGTTTGTCTGTGTCTGTCTGTGCTGTGTCCTTCCAGGTTCCTGTGTCTGCTGTGGTTCCGGTGCCTGGTTCGCCTTTTCCTCGGCCCTCCAAGCCCCCTGCGGCCTGGCCGCCTCCCGCAGGGCCATTGACTCCACCTTTGTTGGCCCGGACTCTGCCTCTGGTGCCGCCTGCCTGGCCTCCGCCTCGGCCTTCACTTCTGCCTTGCTCGGCCGGGCTTCCGCCTGCCCGGACTCCGCCATCCGGCCTGTCGCTGCTGCCTCCGTCCTCTGGACCACCGATGCTGCCTCCGCCTTCCGGACCGCCGCTGCTGCCTGCTGCCTCCGCCTGCCTGGTCTGCTCGTCTGCTTCACCCTGGAGTGCCTCCGCCGACCTGGATTCTGCCGCTACAGTCTCCTGCCTGGGTCTTCTGCCGCCTGGTGTCCTGTGGCGTGTCCACTGTTTGGCGCCTCTGGAGCTGCGCCTTGGGGGGGGGGATTCTGTGACGTTCCCCAGTTCCTCTTCTCTGAGGACTACAGCTTCCCTATCCATTAACTACAATTCCCATAACTCGGACTCAATCACCCAAATTCTGAACACCTGCTCTCACCCAGTCTGTATATAAGGCTTACACACACCATTGCCTCTTCGCGAGGTATTGTGAGTACATTTCATTCTCCCTACTAAACATTCTATTATTGGATTGTCTAACTGGCCTGACCCCTGCATTATACGTCTGTTTATTCTACCTTGGATAATCCCTTGTATCATTGCTTTATATTGTCTGCCCTGTTACCGAAAATCCTGCCTGACTGAGAACCTGAGTGTATACCGACCTTCGCCTGTCTGCCTACCTGATTTTGGATACAAACTCTGCTTGCCTGACTCCCTGGTTTATGTACTGTACTCTGCTTGGCTGATGATCCGGTTTGGGTACTGACTAAACAATATTGATTTTATATTCTGGGAGTGAGTCGTTATGACATGGGTGATTTTACTATTAGCATTGCAATTGACTTCTATTAGCATTGTATGTTGATTGAATGGGTTCCCTTGCGGTTGATGTATATCAATGCAAATAATTCATTCTGAATAATTTGAGTAAATGTGAACACTAGATGTATACACATTTTCGGACACCACAATGAATTCCCTCGTGTGGTAATATTTTTCCTTCTAATTACGTATTGCAATAATAAAGAACTGCTGCATTTGTGTAGATGAAAGGAGCAAAGTGTATGTGCGTTGTGCACATGCTACATTATGGTTAAGCATGTGCCCTTAAAATAGAATATGAATAACACGCCACTGACTTTTAACCAGGTTTTTTCTGGTCAGTGGCGGAATAGTTTTTGGGAACTGCAAGATAGCACCAGGGAACGTTTGCGCCGGAACACACCTCTTCTTTTCGCCGAACTGCCCAACGAACGCAAATTCATTCCTTAATTTACCGACGCGCGTCTGTGGAGGGACAAGTCCCATATGCGTCGGGTCTAAGATAGGAATGATACATGCGTTTGTGTAAAAAGTCAATTGCGCTGGGTGTAAGATAGAGCCCCAAGTGTGTTGATAGTGTGTGTAATGCCAGGGTGTCCAGTGTCTGCCGACTAATCAAACAAACATTTATCTCCCCAACAGTGCCCTGTCATTTAACTCTCTATGACATTGGACATTACTAGAAAAAAAATACATTACAACAACATTGCAAAAGTTGGGACAAAAAACATGCATTAGGACACCCATTTCAAATGAACTCTGTGTTATTTGTTAAGAATGGTACTGTAAGTACATCAACTAAATGAACAAACCAAATTACTCACATAAACAACCATTATTCACTTCTGTTACATATTTTATAAAGAACTACAATGCACTAATGATCCTTGCAAGTTTACTGGTAGGATGATGCACCACAATGATCACCAACATTAAGGTTAACATTAAACTGTTCATAAAAATCATAGACTATTTTGTTGAGGGAAGACTGTAAACTTTACAACGTTGTTTTGTCCAGACACAGTCAGTGGATCTTCAATGGGGACGCCAGGCTCGCAGGACATTCTGGACTGGAGTGAATGGATCTTAATTGGGGACATCGTGCTCGCATTATGTTCAGGACCAGAGTGAATGGAACGTGTGTAGTGCATGAAACCCATTGTGTAATATCGTTTCATTTCCCCCAGTCTGGACAGTAATGCGAGCCTGGCGTCCCCAATTGAGATACCTTCACTCCAGTCCTGAACATAATGCGAGCCCGGCGTCCCCAATTAAGATCCAACGACCGTGGCTGGTTTGGCTAAACTTTGGGAGGTCCACTGAACTATTAAATACCTAAAACAGCAGCCATTAGTGCAGCTATAGTGTTTTATATAAATGAACCACAGCTACAAATAAAACAGAAATTGCTCACCCCCCAACATGACAACTCGCCAGAGAGAGAGCAACTGAAACCAGTTGCCCAATGGTAATACATTATATTGGTAAGCCTCTAAACTCAGCCCACATGCAATGATTGTTTTAAATAGAAAAAACACAAAACAAAATAAATCAAGAGCAAATGCCAGGTAATGTAACTAAAGAAAAAAAATGCAGCCAAAGAATCATTTATTCACAATTCATCACTGAAACCAGTTTGGATTTATTTTCAATATATTAGTTATCAGATTCCAATACATTTTATTTGCAACATATATATTTTTTATGTAATAATTTTTGGGTGATGTTTTGCTTTCAATTTCATTATTTTTGTTTGCAATACTTATATTTTTGTCTATTTGACACAAAATGAATTCCATATACAGTATGTACCCAATGTAATGCTAAAATCTTTCTACTTCTCATTGTGTGAGCTTAGTGAAATACTGGGATACATGGCGTTGCTCAATCCTGGCTGGTATTAAAGGAAATGGATAGTGGTACTTCACTATACCATCATCATTCAAGGTTTTTTAATCAATTCAGGGGCAGAGGCCACAATTTTTCTATAGAAATAACAAGCTAGATGATGCTGAAAAAAGACAAGGATGGTTGAATTCCTGAACATGTGTCTTCATGGCCTCGCTCAGTTTCTGTCTGTGATGGGGTAGATGTGCTGAGGGTAGAGGGCAGCTCCAGGGAGAAGGTCAATGGTGCCCCAAGGGCATTGAGAAGCGAGACAGGGGATCACTGCCAGATGAATAGGATGGAGGGGTTAGAATTTTAGAAAACCCCAGGGCCTAGGATTTCTTAATCCAGCCCAGCAGGGGAGGCTTGGAGTTGTAATGAAGCAGATGTGACATTGTGAGTGAACAACATTAAGCTTGCATTGAACTGAACATTTGAAATATATGAACCTCCCTAACAATCAATTTTATAACCATGAAACTTTATTTATTTTCTCTGTAATTTTAAATGGGACATTTAGATGAACACTAAAACATTGAAATAAATAACAAACCATCTAACCACCCTCTACCCAGAATGGCTTTCCTCTCTGTGTGTTTCAATAAGTGACAATTTCATCCACTGTTCTGTCTGACTACCTGTCAATACATGTCCCTCTGTAGCACCTGTGTAGGTTGGACACATGAAATCAATTGTGGTTGTATAGTAAATGAATGTGAGCCTTTGCATGCATGGATTAACTAAAGGCTTCTGTGTTGAACAAGATTGATGATACGAATCAGACCAGCTTGGTGACACCTGCCCGGAGGAAGATTTTGATCATCTCCCACTGGCTGTGGATTTGCAGATTAGAAATGGTCCGATCTGGGAATTGTACATGACAAATCAGAAGGTGAGATACATGGGTAAAATTTCACAGTAAAAATAAACAAACAAGTAATCCATGTCCAACACCCACCAAACCTGGATGGTGATCAGCAAATACGTTCTGTTACATACATGGTCCTAGGCTATTATCAGAATGCTGCAACCAGGTTGTGAATTATTTTCTCCCAATGATGCAAATTTACTGAAAACCCGTGGCTGGTAAGGGAAACAGAAGGATCTCTCTCCAACAGTGACACCTACTTACTTAACTGATCATTATATTATTTTTTTAACCTGAGACTGTTGCCCATCTCAATTTAGAAGTATTGGTAATTCTTATGAGACTGAGGACTGTCTGAAGTTTTCAGTCTAAAATTCAACTGTTTTATTAGAGTGTAGATTAGAGAGCGAATGTGCTGTTAATGAGGGAGATTTCATCCAACTGGAGCTAACCCGATTACAGTGTGTTCCATTCCATCTCTCTTGCACCTCTCTCTCCTCCATTTTCCTCTCTATCTCTGCTTCTCTTCTTCCTGTCCATCACAGAGTGTATGGCAGACCACATTGTGTGTGTTACGATGGTGAGACTATTGGGTAATTTATTCTGGAACATCATAGCTTTGTTATGGGAAAATGACTCAATGATGTGAATGAAGAGACACAAGTACACACACATACATCGACACATTGTAGACTGAAATCTAATGTAGAGTAAAACAGAAGACAAAAGTGTATGTATCTACAGAAGTAAAATATGAAACAGAGTATAAAGTCTCCTATTTTGACAACTTAATTACTTCCAGATGGGAAATAGTTTGAAGTCTGTCTAATTGGGGAGAACAAAGAAAGAGTGATAGTAGAAAGGTTAAAAGAAGGAAGGAGACTATGAAGGCCTAAGAGATTGCTGATGGCTTTTCATTGCAGAGAGAAAGAAGAGGTGGATTCATTTGGATGGAAGGAATTAAATGAAGACTGAGGAAGAGAACATGGGAGAAACAGAGAGAGTGAGAGAAGTCGGAGAAGTAAGAGAAACAGAGGGAGAACAAAAAAGTGGACCTGCAATTGATGTTTTTACACTCATCTCCTCTCCAACCTAACTGTGGAAAACGATGCCCCCCCCCTTTTGTTTCATCTCTCTCCTCTTCAGCTAGGGCTAAGGTAGGCTTAGAAAGACAATAGGGCTAATGCAAGGCTTAAGTAGCCACAGTCAATCCAAAATCAAACATTTTGCTGACAGCACAGTAATCCTCCATTTTACTGTTTTTCACTCACTCCACTTCATGTTCCTTCCCTTACTTTCCCTCTATGGTTTCGAGAGGTCCCTCTTGTATTAGTTAATCGTAGCTTTGTTTGTCAAGTTGAACCGCTGACAGGATTTCCTCATATACAGAGTTTGTGTAATTGGCATTAAATGACCAATAAACGCTTTACATGGTTACTATTCGTAGTGCTAAAACTTAGCTTAGGGCTAAATGTTGCTTGTGTTTCTTCAGCTAGAAGCAGTATACCTCATTGAAAGATTAGTCATTATACCATAGAAATAATCGTATTTAATCAGAGACAAATTAAGGATAAAAGGGAGGATGATGAACATGTCTAGTACTTCTAAATACGAAGGAAATAAAGTGTTAAGTTAAAAAGCTGGTAAAGAGGGAACTAGAGTGACGAAACTAGAAGTTAGACAGTTGGAAGCCATTTTTTGCCATCTCTGGGGCCCTTCCGTAGCTGTCTGTGTCTGTTATGCTTTGATACCTCTCTCTCAGATGAGACTTGTGTCCTAATATGACTCCACCGCCACCACCCCAGAGCCAACATGGCTGACACATCCCAGAACACAGCAGATGGTGCTCAGGCTGTGCCATACAGACACAAGCAGTTAGTTCAATCTTTTTCTACAGAGATTTAGACATGGGGAAAGGCAAGGGAGAGGGAGGAACATTGATAATAGGGCATGAAGAAGAAGGGTGGGATTAGGAAGGGAAAAAGTGAGGCAACATAATGACAAAGTGGATATCAAAGGTAATGTCTGGTAGGACACGTCTGGCCTATGCCTTGATGAAAACCGTAAATGTGAAAATGTGGTCTCGAGCTTTTTCAATATTGAACATATCCCTGCCTCCTATCCTATGCGGCTAACAAAATGTCATGTATTCAGGCGGCTTCAATGTTCTCTTGTTGAGTACAATAACAAGGTGTCAGAATCCCCCAGGGCCAGATTTGCAACAGGAAATTGCCTCCTCATCCGATAACTGGATCAGATAAGAAATAGTCAGGAGATAGAGGTCTTTACATAAACATGACACAACAATAACACACAAATTACATAAATGCATATAAACACAATCAAATACACTTGTTTGGTTGTTTCCAGAACTATGTGCAATGGTCACACATGCAGGTGTGAAGTAAAATTACTTTATTTGATATCTGAAGAAGAATATAAAGCTGATAAAAAGTAGCTCAGGGTACACATTAGACCACACCAATAGTGTTTCTGTTAAATTAACTGAATATTCTTCATTAGCCGACAGTCACTTTCAGAGAACAAAATAAACGAAACCCCTGCATTTTCGAGAACTGTTCATTTTGATCACATTTGAGTCGTCACTCAAACAATTTTCTCAACTTGCGATCTCAAAAATGTGGTTGCAGCCGTTGACGGCTTCTTTTTTGTGTGACATGTGGTTGGATGAACCGTGTGCTCACCACTCGCCATCCCACATATCTGGCCAAGGAGTTGCGGAGCTGCCGACAACAGGCATGATTAGGGGAAATTGGGAGGGAAACAAATTTAAAGAACAGTGGCCCCAAACATTTGAACACTAGTGTATGTCTGCTTGCTTCAAAACTGCAAAGTAGTTAAAATGCTGTCAGTTCCACTTTAAGTTTATGGATTGTTGTATTAGAACTACAGAAAACAATTTCAAAGTACTGCAAATGATTTGGGGTAATGTTGGTGTTTTACAACATAACATATACATACATGTATATAAATATGTGTATATATATATATACACACATATATATACATATATGTATATATATATATACATACATATATATATATATATATATTAGGATAGCTCAAGTTCAGTTTGGAAAAACAACTGTACATCTCAGAATGTCTCCCAAATTATGTTCTCAAGAAACTATTTTGAAAACATGAATTACGTTATATGCCAACATTTTTTGTGTGTATACGTTTCAGCTGCACATTTCGTTATTAGGCTATATTCAAACTTCTATTATGTTCCCCCTGCACAATTCGTGTAGCGGATTCATGCGAGAACATTCCACACATTCCATAGCGTTCAAAATTATATTGCAACATTCACAGTTAAGGTTAACAGTTAACCTCTTCATCCCTAGGCATTTTTTCTAGTGATTAAAAAATTTAAACATGCCCAAATCTAATGGAGTATATCTCCACAAGTACAAGGGCTATAAACATACTCTTGGTTTTCAAAATAAAGGAAACACATCTGAGTTTTATCCTGAAGTGAAAGTTTTAATGTGGGTACTAGTGTGTCAGAGTACATAAAAGTAGAACACAGAATAAATGTATGGAAATTTCAATTCCGTCTAGAAAAAAACAAGTTACATATATAATATATGAAGGTCATAGATCAGCAGCTATAAAACAGTTTGGAAACATACTACTATGTCTGGTGAGTACATGTTTGAAATTTGATGTAATTAGTGTGAAGCAAACCAAAGTTCTAGTGGTTTTAGTTGATGGAGTCCTAGTGTAGTGGGAAATTAATGTTTATAAGATCCAAATATTGACTCCTTCAACAGCTGGTTTCTCATCCCTCCTGGGATGAATTAAGAGTCATGGAAAGGGGGAAACCCCAATGTATGTCACACATTTTAACCTGTACCTATGTGATTTTGGTTGTGATCCACCCATAAAGGGAGTTTGGTAGTATTACTTGTAAAGGTTCTG
>JACXGM010009774.1:13232-27232 GCA_016801145.1 Umbra pygmaea | reverse complement strand
GTGTGTGTGTGTGTGTGTGTGTGTGTGTGTGGGTGTGGGTGTGGGTGTGTATTTGTTGGTTGGGTGTGTAGTTGTGAGTGGATATGTGTGTGTTTCTGTCTGTACACTACTTGTGCCTGTGTGGTGTGTTTGTGAATGTTTGTCAGATAATGGTGTAGTTGTTCAAAACACACAACAGTAAAACCTGTAGCCCTGTGACGGGGATTGGGAGCGCACACCGCTCACATCCATTGCTGTAGGTTAGCGCACGTAGCTTGTGCATGACACTTATCTCAGCACGCAGGTTGTACGGCCCCGCCAGAGCGGCTGACGACTGTCATCCTCCGATGACTAATATGCCATCATCCAGGAGAGGGTTCATCTCAGTCTGCCTCTACACACGTCTGTATATTTGCTTCTGGGATTATTATATTTTAACTTTATATTACCAGTTCATTGAATAAAGTATTGTTATTTGCCGCGGTGTCTCTGTAATTTGAGGCAGGGTTGCTGGATGCTAGGCGTTTGGTGTCTGATGAGAGTGTGCGGATGGACGAGTGATGAATGGATGAGGTTTCTATGGATGGATGAGTGATGAATGGATGAGGTTTCTTTCCTGAATGGATGAGTGATGACTGGATCAGGTTTCTATCCTAAATGGTTTAGTGATGAATGGATGAGGTTTCTATCCTGGATGGATGAGTGATGAATGGATGAGGTTTCTATCCTGGATGGTTTAGTGATGAATTGAGGAGGTTTCGATCCTGGATGGTTTAGTGATGAATGGATGAGGGTTCTTTCCTGGATGGATGAGTCATAGGCGTAGTTGAGGGGTATCTGGGGGACACATCTCCCTCCATATTTTAGAATTCTAATGGCTTAGGGTCAAATGGCCAGACCCCCTCCAGAGGCCCCCAATGTACAAAACCCAACTATGCCCTTACCCTACAGTCACACGAGCGACAAAAGACAAGCGACCCCACTGACTTGGTGGGCGTTTCTGTATTGATACTAGCATCACGTTGCCTAGTATCTGCGAGTGGTCTTAAAAGTTACTTCAGAGATATTGTCAAGCACAAAAACAATGTATTTTCATTTAAAAGTATGTATTTCTCGATAGAAGTAACAAAATATATGAGATAAAATGCTAAACATATCAGATATATACAGAAATATGATGTCCTAATGCGTTTCCGCCATCTTGAATTGTTTTCTTCGACTCAAGCAACCAACGTATACGTCACGCTGCCTTCACTCCAATTGGCAGTCGCTTTGTCGCTTCACTCAGCATTTGCATAAAATAGACTTCCTGTCTATTTTTGCCCCGCCTTGCTCGCAGCAGCGCTCGCGAGC
Organism: Umbra pygmaea; assembly: GCA_016801145.1. Lineage (NCBI taxonomy): Eukaryota > Metazoa > Chordata > Actinopteri > Esociformes > Umbridae > Umbra > Umbra pygmaea. Next base: position 25,900 of record JACXGM010009774.1, on the reverse strand, counting down.
TGGGAAACGGCCACTTGCGTTGAAAATGAATGGTAGCTTGTTGCTTTGTCGCTGACTTTTGTCGCTTGTGTGACTGTAGGGTTAGAATGAGTGATGAATGGATGAGGTTTCTGTGATAAAACTGTGAGATGTCTCATGTCGTTCCACCGGCCCTCTGGTTGCCAGCGTTAGACAGACTTGTAAGGTGCTGCCTGTTCCTAACCAGTGTCTCTGCCGTTTCGTCATGCCAAGGCTCCTGCCAACCCCCCCCAACCCCCCCACCCACTGCGTTGCACAGCACAAATGGCAACCTGATTCTCTCCTTCTCCCTTAAGTTTGAAAGTTGACACGGCGCCAAGTGCAGAGCTGCCAATTTACAGTGCTTTACCACCGCCAGCCGCAATCCTCCATGCCCCCACCCCATTCACACTCCTTTTTTTAGGTAGCCGGAGAAATAAAAACGTGTCAGCTGAGAGAGGATTCGTATTTTTCAGAAATGGGATCTGTGTAGCCTGCAGCCTGACTGACAGATGAATTCTTTTCAGGCAAAAGGGGAATACATGTATAAATATATAAATATTCATCACCAGTAAGCATACTGGCATGAATTTGAGCCTGCAAGCTCCACGGGATGTTGAGGAGTCTTGTGAGGGGAGGCGCCCGGCATTTCTAGAGGCCAGAAAGGCAATTACGTCTGACGGCTGCCCTGCGATATGAGCCGCGGTGCCTTCAGGCCTCGGAGTTAGAGCGAAAGTTCATCTACTATACATACACAGATGCTCTGAATTATACACACACACACACACTACCCACACACTCAACCCACATATACAATAACTCCATGCTCAAACAGTTGTCTACTGAAGGCAGATGGTCAGTTGTAATCACCATGTGATTAAAATCTTTGAAGGTTTGTATTATTTAGTACAGCATGAATGCCTTCCGTACATGCAGTGTGTACGTGTTGGAAACACAAAGCAGGCCATCCTCAGTCATACTCACAACGTCTGCTTGTTTGCTTGGAGCTCTTCCTAGCTCAGTGTTTGGCCATCGCACAAGTGTCCGTATGTGGGTGTGTGTCTGGTTGCAGCTGTGTGATTGGTTGTACAGTACTTTAATTAAAACAATAAGGGATGTTGAGATGTGGTGTATGGCCACCGTGTCCTCACTGAAAGCTGTCTTAGGCATGACACAACATGGAGTACCTGGACAAAGCACCTGTCTGCGGTGTATCGACAAAATATCAGAAACCTCCAAGGTTGATTCATGTTATTTTAAACCATTTTCAAAAAATAGTGAAATTGTAAACAGTAATTGTTCATACCCAAGGAATACACAGTTTCATATGCCAGGGCTTTTAGCCAATCAGCATTTAGAATTGAATCCATGTATTGCTGAGATATGTGCTGTGTCCAGACACTCTGATTCTGTGTGCCTAAGAACAGCTCTGAGACATGGTACAGTATGTTGGCCCTAAACCACCTACTCATGCCTTATAGCTTAAATACACTTTACGATCTCTACTACATATTTAATTTGGGCTTTAGAGTTGGACATAAGTCTGTATTTTTACAGAAACAAATCAAACTAAAGTCAATGCTCATGTTTCATAGATAGAGGACTGTGTTTGTCTCCTAGATAGAGGACAGAGTTTGTCTCTTAGATATTGGACTGTGTTTGTCTCCCAGATAGATGACCATGTTTGTCTCCTAGATAGAGTACTGGGTATGTCTCCTTAATATTGGACTGTGTTTGTCTCTTAGATATTGGACTGTGTTTGTCTCCTAGATAGTTTACTGGGTTAGTCTTCTTGATATAGGACTGTGTGTGTCTCTTAGATATTGGATTTTGTTTGTCTCCTAGATAGATGACCATGTTTGTCTCCTAGATAGAGTACTGGGTATGTCTCCTTAATATTGGACTGTGTTTGTCTCCTAGCTAGATGACCGTGTTTGTATCCTAGATAGAATACTGGGTATGTCTCCTTGATATTGGACTGTGTTTGTCTCTTAGCTAGATGACCGTGTTTGTATCCTAGATATATTAGTGGGTATGTCTCCTTGATATAGGACTGTGTGTGTCTCTTAGATATTGGACTGTATCTGTCTCCTGGATAGGGTTGGCTAATGACAGCCGCTCTTAAAAAAGCGTAATGGCTCCTGGCTGATCCAACAATATGAGGCCCCTCCCACTTGCCCACCTCTCTCTCTAACCCGATCTCTCTCTCTCTGGTCATCTCTCTTCTCCTTGGAGCAGATCTCTTAGTGCACCTGCTCTACATCTTGTTTTCGAGGGTTTTGTTTGAATTTGTGTCACACAAAAGTACCCCTGTGTACCCATGTTCCATCCCTGGATAATTGGGTTAAAAGCTTTTTCTTTTCCTCCCTTCATCCTCTCGTCCTCCCTCCCTCCGTCCCCCTATCCCTTTCTAAATAAATAACTAAGCAGCCAATGGTGTGTCGGGCCTTATAGAGCAAAGGGAAGTAAAGATGAGAGCCGTGGGTCCTGTTAGGCCGTTCTAATCCAGGCCCTTCTCACGCGTGTTTGTTCGAGCGCTCGCACCATGGGGCGTTTGCATGGGATCCTGTGGCGCTGCCCTTCATTTACACTCGTCCTCCTCCTTCATCCGTCACACAGATCCCCAGACACACGGCCGGAGTCGGTGCCCGTCGTGACAGAATTCCTCATTTGGAATTCTGTGGATTTGGTTTGGCTCAAGTGGGAAAAATGTCAGCCCTCGCACACCCAGCATGTTTCAGACGGATCCCCAATTTGTGGTTTTAACAAGAAGCAGCCCTGGGCTGTTAAGAGAAGGTTCCACTGTGAAACGGCTCTTTGTAACTGTTCGAGCGTGTCCTGTTATGCTGTAGCCTACTATGTGATTTGCTTGCACATAAGAAACAATGGTTTTTCCTTGACTATCATCCACTAATGGTGGATGATGTGTATTAAGCATAGAAAATGTGCTATACAAATTAATTATTACATGTATTGTACCAAACGTGTTTGTATGTTAGTGTGTATGCTTGATAATGAGCAGACCAGCTCAGTGTATTTGACTAAACACTAGACAGATTAAGAGGTTACTGTGAGTTAACTGTGTTTGATAAACTGTAGTCATCCTTTTTGTCAGACCATTTATGAACAGCACGTTTGCGTGGACCTTGGTCACAATGCGGAACAGAGCCGCGCCACTGTGAGCTTTGTAATGTGGCTGACAACATGCTTCAAGCCATTCTGTGTGGGTGTTTGTATTGCCACCTCAGCAGGGATCTCCATTAGTCCAATTAACCACCACTTGCATTCGCCCAGTCGAATGAAACCTCACATGTCTAACAAGCAGCACGGCCACCTTGCCACACGCTCAAACAGTTAACGCACCCTCAGTCGTTTGTCAAACTAGTCTTCTCAGTAACAGAATTAGTATTTTATCAGATATTGTTTGGTCGTTAAACATCCTTTTTTTCTGACAACCCCTCCACAGTGCTTCGTGATGACTTCCGACAGAACCCAATAGACGTTGTCGTGGCGGCCGGAGAACCGGCCATCCTGGAGTGCATCCCACCCAGAGGCCACCCTGAACCCACCACGTTCTGGAAGAAGGATAAAGTCCGCATCGACGACAAAGAGGACCGTATCACTGTAAGGGCTAATGAGTACCGCAATACTGCCAAACCGCAAGCTTGGGCCTGTAGGGAAACAGTCACCTGATCCTCTCCTCTCCTTGTCCGAACCCTCCAGATCCGAGGAGGGAAGCTGATGATCTCTAACACCAGGAAGAGTGACGCTGGCATGTACATCTGTGTCGGGACCAACATGGTGGGGGAGAGAGACAGTGAGACAGCGCAGCTGACTGTGTTTGGTAGGCATGAACACCTGGCATTTGCAAACTACACACTTTACAATTTTGCTCTCAACTGCGTTACACATTTAGTTTTCCTTCATTTTCTCATGGCTCAACAATTAAACCTGCTGCCAACAAGTAAAATACTGAACAAGAAAAAATTATAATGCAGCAGATTTGGGTCGTAAGAAAATTACCATTCAGACGTGAAACAAGTATAAGTCATTAGTCAAATATTGTTTTAGCAATAATTTTGCACACATTCATCAAGAATACCAACCCTCCAATATAGATATTGTTTATTTTCATCATAAACACAAACATTTAAATTATTTTTCCTGAGACTTTAGTTCCTTTCCATACTTTAGTTCTTGATCGAATGCATTCTGGAACACTTTTGTTCTGACATTTAATAACATAGTTATTATAGACAACATGTAATACCATTTTAAATGTCAGAAAAAATTACCACTGTAGCTATTTGAATTCATTTTAGGGAATTTTCATGGAGACACAAATGTCAAGAAAAACATGGAGATTTTGTTAATAATTATACATTCTTATGGTTCTTATAGGGTCTGGCAAATCAAAGCAATCTGCAACTTAATTCTGACACAACCCTGTCCTAGACTGAATCATGTACAATAGGTTACCTTTTGACTCAATTCTGACACAACCCTGTCCTAGACTGAATCATGTACAAAAGGTTACCTTCAGACTCAATTCTGACACAACCCTGTCTGACACAACCCTGTCCTAGACTGAATCATGTACAATAGGTTACCTTCTGACTCAATTCTGACACAACCCTGTCCTAGACTGAATCATGTACAATAGGTTACCATCTGACTCAATTCTGACACAATCCTTTCCTAGACTGAATCATGTACAATAGGTTACCTTCTGACTCAATCGTCTCACCATCTGACTCACTCTCCATCCACCACAGAACGGCCCACGTTCCTGCGTCGGCCCATCAACCAGGTGGTTCTGGAGGAGGAAGCTGTGGAATTCAGGTGCCAGGTTCAAGGAGACCCTCAGCCAAATGTGCGCTGGAGGAAGGATGACATTGATGTACCTCGTGGAAGGTAAGACCCAGGAAAATTAAATAAATCTCCAATACCTGTAGCTTTCAAATGTTCTATACTCTATGCAGACACTTCTATTGCATTGCAGAACATTCTAGGTCATGATATTCAGTAGTTCGAGCCTGACTTTGTGTTCTCTGACATTCTCGGACCTCCTGCACGAAGCAACGCAAATTGTCACAGTACTGCCTGATATTATCTATCCTGCCACATCGCTCTCTAGCAACTCCTTGTGTCCGGATCGGGTGCCTGTATATTCAATGCAGAAGTATAGTTGTAGAACGTAATCATCCCGTGCATGATCTGACTAAAGGCTTCCTTGCTGTGGAGCTGCCGACAAGGCAGGGTTAGTGGGAATTAGGAAGGGAGGAAAATGGGAAAAAAAAGTAAAAAGAATGTAAAGACAGAGAGCTATACCACTGCTGATAATGAGAAATTGTTAGTTTACTGAGAAAGATGGTTGAATCTCTGGATCATGGAGAGATTGCATTAAATTGGAAGATATATACCCGTGGTATATTGTGTCTGTGGCAGATATCCACCTGGCTGCCCGTAGAACAGTGTAGTGTTACGTAGAGAACGGGGAGCTCATAGGTTGTCTCTCAACCTGAGGGATACATTTATTTTTATTTTTCCAGCTCAGTGAACAAGTTAAATGGAAAAACTGCATTTGAGCAGGGTTGGGGAATTGAGGTTGATTTCCTGGGCTTGCGCACGGTGGGTTAGTTACGGGTGTTTGGCCTGGGCTGGAGTGGTGCTTAAAAAAATGTTAGGGATGAGGTTTTGGCCGGGGGTGTGGAACAACGTTCTGGTATGTTCTGAACCACAGAGGATGGGTGGCTGTAAGTGTGTCTGTGATTTTATGTCCGTGTGTGTCTGTGTTTTGGGATGAGGGATTACATTTAAACAGAAGGTGGGATTTGGGGTTGACGTGTAAAAAAAAAGATGTAACCTTTAATTCAGTTACTGGGTGTGTGTTGGTGGTATGTGCATGTAGTATTTATGTGATGTATACATAATAATTGGATGACGCTGGCCACATTGTTGTAATCCAGAATGATCACTACAGATGATACTTAGTGAATTTGATTTAAATGAGGAGACATGTGGAAGGGGTTATGGAGGACGCATTGCATACAAAACGGTATGTTACAGCTCACTGTGACAAATCCTCCTTCCAATGCTCCATTATACTCTAGGTCAGTGGTCCTCAAACCATTCCATGGAGGGCCTAGTGAATGCTGGTTTTTGATCTTTCCCTTCAATTAGAGCCAAATTAGGACCTAGACTGAAAGGTGAGGGCAGATCCTAACCAATTATTGATATACTCCATCAGCCTTGTACAAGGTGAAAGTGAAAACCTGCATACACTAGGCCCTTCGTGGCAGGGTTTGGAGAACCCTGCAGTCTAGGTGGTCTGAAATGAAGCTAGTGATAAAGGGACAACAGAAGATGGGCAGAGCTGTGCATTTGGCCACATAACAAAAATGAACGTACTCATGAAATAACAGACGTGGCCCTATGATCAGCAACATCCAGAACAGGTTGTGTGTAATAAACAATAATAACAAAAAGAGGGGGGTGAAGCTGAAATGAATAGGGTACAGATGCTAGAACACTACACATGGCTGATCCCCCCCGAAAACCCAAAAACAAAATAGCGTTCTCTGGTTGTTGGATGCAACTACTTTTCTACATATGATTGATTGAGACACATTCTATATGCATGCTTCTGCATCTCTCTTAAAACCTCTTGATGCTGTGTATCATAGTGCCATTTGTTTTATTATGGGAGACACGTTCAGTACCCACCATTGTATCCTTTACCAGAAGTGGACTGGCTGTCTTTAAAATCTCGCAGAGCAAAGCATTCTGCACTTTTTGTTTATAACGCTCTTTTGCACAAACGACCACCTTATGTCAATTCACTTTTCAATATTAGATTGACTGGCTACCAGACCCGAGCTCAGGGATGGTTATTATTTTAGATACCTAAGATCTCCACTGAATTGGTCAGAACTGCTTCAACAATGTTTGCCCCGCATATAGAATGAGTGCCAATGTATTTTCAGTTGAAGGAACTGGTGCCACTAGGGCGTTTTAGACGTTTACTGGAAGATAACTTTATTAATGACTGTGTTTGTTTTATGTAATTGTGTGGTTTTCTCTTTCGCTTTTTGTCAGTCAACCTACCTGGTTAAGAAATAGAATAATAAAATAAATCAATATAATTAAAATAAAAAATCCACAGCAGAGGCAGGACGGATGCCAGGTCTCTCCTGTCAGCCCAGCCAGCCAGCAGGCATTAAACAGGGCCATTAGTCCATCCACAACACTCTTTAAATGCAGGATAATCTGCAAACAGACAAGCACAACGATCTCCCAATGCCCAGTGGCAATCATAAAGATCACTGCAATCATATCAGAGGCCAGAGACTGCAGACAGACAGACAGATTGTCAGACAGACAGACTGAGCGACAGGTAAGCAAGCAGGCAGACAGGGTGTCTGAGAGCCAACTAAGGACATGGCCCTGGGATTGTGTGTGGGCAGGTGCAGCTGTACAGGTGAGCTATCGTCACACAACGCCCACACCCGCACTGCCACACTGCACCGAACACGGTCACCGTTTTCTGAGGAAGTGAATGAGACACTGCCCCTTTGTGAACCAGACATGTCCCAGTTCAAGCAGACAGAATACTGGAGCACTCTGGTTTGTGTCAAACATGCTCTCTTCAACTAACGGCAGCAGTAAGAATGTTCCCCCTACCCACCGGGCCGCTACCCCCTCCTGCCCACCGGGCCAGCGCTCCATCCGCCCCCATAGTGAGTCTGCATTGAGGCTGCATCAGCACTTCAAAGGAACGTGCCTTTTCAGCACCATGGTCACTCACTACCAGGGTCACCACATTAAAGACAAACCAACAGACATTTTGTCAAGGCCAGAAGCTAATCACTAGTTAGTCCTTGTTTGTGTTTGATAAGAATAGAGTTGATACGAGAGAAGAGTCCTGACTAACAAGCCAAAACAAATTGACACACGAAAAACTCATGTCTTTGATGTAAATCTGGCTCAGGAAATACATTGAAATGCAATAAGGAACGCAGTTTAATAGTGATGAATTCTGGAATTAATATTTGGCTACATTGTTTTGTTTTGCCTTTGAAGTACAGCAGTATTGAAAGCCATAGGGAAACAAAAGAAGCTAAATGATTGGATGATCTGTATCACAATGTTCATAATTACACTAGCATGTTGCCTTGTTCTTTTCCCTTTTCTTTGAAGCAAACTGAATGTAGGACGGCTATGTGATTATATTTTTGACATTTCTTGCAGTCTTTGTTGTGTCGATGGTTGTACTGTTATACTCGGTATCTTTCTCCACTGCGCAGCTTATCTGCACTTCCAACATGAAACACATTGCCAGTCTGACACACAAAGACATACAAAAACTCCACTATATAGAATCAAAATAAACGCTGTCCAAGTTTGCCGTAGATAACCAGCCACACATTTACACAGTAACCCACGTATCTGCACAGATTTCAAAATAACACCACCCCCGTTAACAGTGCCAGCACCGAAAATACAAGTGAAGCAAATAGATGCTCTGTGTGTTTATGTGTGTGTCAATGTGAGAAATGTCTATTTCGCCCTAATATGAGTGTATGCATATAAGCAATGCTGCTCTATAATGAAAGAAATTAACCCATTGGGTTCTGGTGTGAGGAGGGACTGTTATTTACTCTAAAAAGGTTACACTGTCCTTATTAACATGATAATCTGTAGAAAGAGAGAATTAGAGAGACCACCCCAGCCTACACACAGGCCCTTTCCTCTAAGCCCTGTGTACTGTATGGCTGGACCAGAAGATGGTATGTGTGAGGGCTTCTGAGGATGGCTTGAGCCTCAGCTGAGTAAACATCTCTTTAATGTGCTCAGTGGCTCTCGCAGCCTCTAAGGCAAACACACACACACACACACACACACACACACACACACACGCACAAACACACACACACACACACACACACACACACACACACACACGTTTGTTTTTCTATCTATGTGGGGCCCTGAAAACTAATCTTAACCTAAAACTCCATGCTGCCTATTTCTTAGCCCTAAACCTAACCCTAACCTTTATCCTAACCATACCCTTACCCTAACCTTCAGTAACCTAACATTAGTGCCTAAACTTAATCTCGGAATAATGCCGAACCCTAACACACACACACACACACACACAAAAACACACACTGGTACGTTGACTCATAAAGGCTTAAATTAGGGATAATGTGGTGGTGCTCTTAAAAAGAATGATTTAAAGCATATTTATATACTGTATCAGTCTACAGAGGAGGGTTTTATACGGCATTAGGAGCAGAAATGGTAAACACTGCAATTACAAATCTTGGTTTCAGACAGATCTACCGTGTGTTCCATGTGGTAAAGGAGGAGTTGTGTTTCAATGCTTCACTCAGTAATATAGGGAGGAAGCCCATCTCAGCTACATCTCATGGGTAGGAAGGGGGTCGGAGAAACTGAAGTCAACGCTTAAGAACCCTGTATTTGTGGACGAATAGACTTAAACAGGGGACGTGTTATTACCCAGTACCGAGCAGCTCTATCCGTGTGTGGCCCCAAATGCTTTTCTCCGCCCACCCCATACCCAGCTCACTCCTATGCCCGCTTCTCTGCCTTATCTGACCCCCATCAGTGATCAAAACCCCATTCCCTCATAGCTACCGGAGCTTGCGCACACTGATGCCCCATGAGCATTTCATTTGCCGTCTTCTCCTTCCCAAATACATCTTTGTCTGAGCGTGTGCACGTGACTGTAAACCACGTGGGCCCATCTCCTAAAAAGACCTGTTGAGGGCCGTTACAGGAGCGGCCCTTTAACGGTGACCCTCGGTTTTCTGTCCGCCTCACCTCCGCAACTCAGCGGGAAAACAGATGGTTCGCTGTGCCTTCTGTCTCCATTACTTCACCCAGTTATAAATAGAGAGCTGGAGTACAGCTGGCGTTCATGAGGACCATAGTGTATGTGTGTGTCTGTTTAAACGGGTCTAAATCTATAATACAGTTAGTGTCTACATTACATAGTCAGCCAGTGGAAATGAAAGACATAGCTACTGTACTGCTGCATGAAATGGGAGAAAAATATAGGTTGTATCTTAAATTAAAGAGATGTATGGGAACAGGCTATCCATATTGGAATTAGTAGCAAGTGTATAGATACAGTTTTTACCAACAGTAAATCTCAGAATTTCTCCCAAATTACGTTCTCAGGAAACTATTTTGAAAACCTAAATTACGTTATATGCCAACATATTTAGGTTTCTGTACATTTGAACTGCACGTTTTGTTATATAGGCTATATTTGTACTTCAATTACGTTGCTCCGGTACATTTCATTTAGCGGATTTATGCGAGAACATTCCATACATTCCATAGCGTTCGAAATTATATTGCAACTTTCACAGTTAAGGTTAGGTAGGAGGAAACTAACGGTTAAGGTTAGGCATGAGGTTACTAACGGTTAAGGTTATATATGACGTTACTGGGGTTAAGGTTAGAATTAAGGTTAGGGTTAACATTACAAAAACCGACAATCGCCTGTCTGCATGACGCAAGCAATGTAGAACAAAACACACACGAAGTGCCGGTCTGGATTTGAACTCGCGAACACTGGCATGGAAGTCGCAGATACCTCCGCCCTAGCAAAAACTATGCTATTTACATGCTACGTCATGATCTTCATATGTTCATATTTCACGTTATTCGAGTGTTCAATTTAGTTCCCTACAAACGTAATTGACCCTCTAGGACGTTCATATTTGACATATTTCGGTTTTACAAAATAGTTCCCTCAGAACGTATTTAATGTGATTTAGGGCTGGTTTTTACTGTAAACCTATAAGTATCATATTACTCTTGTCACGAAACAAGACGTTTAATGTATTTTCATCTTTACATGGGTGTATAATGTACATTTTCTGTGTCATGCACATTGTTATCTTTCAGTTTTTTTTGGTAGATGATAAACAGATCTGAGATCATTTTACCTTAACTAGTAGGTGGAACTGTACATTCAAAACTGATCTATGAACAGTTTGTCAGGGGTAAAAGCGAACCTACTGATTGTCGCCTATAACTAGGAACTCGACCTCAGGGAGAGGACTGGAAGAACAGAGAGAGATAGAGCATGGAGTGAAGGGGTTCAGCTCAGCCTGAATCTATGCAGAGGACAAATGAGGAACGATGAGGCTGTTTACCCAATTCACTCCATCGGTGTCTGACTTGGGACTGTCAGGCAGTGTGTAACAAGATCACTCTGCACTTTTGTTGACTTCAGATGGGGAACATTGTGTTTGAGCCACAACTCGTCAGAGGGAATCACAAAGAGACAGATTCAGCATCACTCTCAAACATGAACCATGTGATCGTGACTCATATGCACAAAAACACACACACACACACACACAAAAGTTAACAAGTAGCCTTAGGACAATTCAAGTAGCACACAGGTGATTTGCTGTGTCTCTGCCCTTCCCATAAGGCATTTAGTCTGTATCTTGAGGTCACGTTTGCAGTACTGTGGACACGACTTCATCTAAGACAGGCCTGGCCTGAATCTTTACCCTGAACACTGAAAATTAACCAACCAGAACAGTGCTGTGGTTACATTCACATTACGAAGCTATAAAGTTACATACTGTACGTGTGTGTTTTCAATTCTGTGTGTGTGTGTGTGTGTGTGTGTGTATGTGTGTGTGTGTGTGCGTGTGTGTGTGTGTGTGTGTGTGTGTGTGTGTGTGTGTGTGTGTATGTGTGTGTGAAGCCAGGCATCCTAAATTTGGCTCCACTCCCCTCTGCAAAGCCTTTCCATATAACATGTGTAATTACATTCTTCGTCTAATAGAGAACAGAACTCTACCCTGAGCTAGCTAAAAGAAAGAGCTACTGTTCCACCCTGTGTGCATGTGTGCGTTTTTCATCAGTGTGCAGCTGATTTTAAAAAGGATGTTGATCACAGATTGATTGAGTTATGTGTTGCCTTCTGCGTGCGCCAGCCTGGGATTGTATGATGTGAAGCATGGCCAGTTTACATCCTGGTGGCATTGATGACCACACGTGGGAACGTTCCAGAATGATCACGTTCATTCCAGTGATCACAATGGGCAACTTTGCCCTACCTGCTACCTTCTTAAATCCTTACCTTTATGCTGTCTCATCCGTCCGTCAGCCGGCAGTTCCTGTTGTTTTTGCAGTCGAAGCCTGAGGCCTTTTTAGAAAAGGATGTTTGTCTCCAATGGCTTAATTGTTTATCATTCATCTCAGAAAGGCACTGTGCCATTCTTTGCAATGCCACTTTGCCTATTAATAAAACACTGAAACCTTTATTTGTCTTCTTTCCTCTGCACAACCTGTCCGAAGATGTACATCCCCTCGCTTTCTAGAACAAAGCGTTTAGTCATGAGTAAGGCAAATAATCGTTATGTTTTTGTTTTTTTGAAGGGCCTGTGTCGATAGGTTGAGCTGCCCGTCAGCGCAGGAATGCACTTCAATAAAGCTGCCTTTTGAAACATTTTCTCAGGAACTGTCATAACAGGAGGAATGAACGGATATGAAAAGAGAGAGAGAGAGAGAGAGAGAGAGAGAGAGAGAGAGAGAGAGAGAGAGAGAGAGAGAGAGAGAGAGAGAGAGAGAGAGAGAGAGAGAGAGAGAGAGAGAGAGAGAGAGAGAGAGAG
>JACXGM010009774.1:0-13132 GCA_016801145.1 Umbra pygmaea | reverse complement strand
ATCAATATTCTGTTTCATAAATATGTCATATAATGTATGCTAATAAATGGGGTTAAGGTCTTTGGATTCAGATTAGTGTTGAGATTTTAATGGGGATATTTTAGGTCAGACTCTAGAGTTGGATGGTCCATGTGTCTATTTGTCCCACTGCCAGACATACCACCCCTCCAAACCTCAACACACCACTCATATAGCCATGCCCACCTCCCTCCAATTACAATGTTCCAACAAACCAATGTCTACTGCTTCTCTTGTCGACTGCCACATAATTTCTCAGCCCCAAGCCATTCCTTACACACACACATGCACGAACGCACGCACACACACGCCACCCTGTCATCTCAGCCTGTCAGAGATCTCAGACCACACAACTCTAATCAGAGCACAGAGCTCTACATCCTCAAATAGTCTGCACGATTTAGTCATACAGTCAACACAGGAAGTGGTTTTGTGTAGGATGACATCGCCCGCTCCCCAGCTCCGATAGAGACCAGCCTTTACCTTCCTTATTCCCCATAGTTAACTATTGAAACACCAGGGACGTGCTTCACTGCACTTAGCCACTATGTAGTACCATATTTCTGCTAACCACACACACACACACACACACACACTTGCTTGTCATAAATATTGATGTGGTCTTCCAGTTGAAAGCAGCTCTATCTGGACCGTGTGTCATTGCTGAATAATTGATCACTCATCCTTCTATTCCATCTCGTAGCATGGTTGATCCTGGCCAGTATTCCCCTCCAGCAGGGGAGCTGTGGCACTGTAAATGTGTTTCCTCAGAGATGGCACTGAAGAAGAACACCACATCTTGTTAAAAAAATACACAAACTTATCTACGCACATTAGCGTCGGACTCAACGTGAATTGCCGTTTCATTTTGAATCTCCCACAGACAGGGCCGGCCCGAGGCATAAGGGAACTAAGCTGCTGCTCGGGGCCCCCTGGTCAAATCAAATTCTGCTTAGGGCCCCCGAAAGGCTCGGGCCGGCACTGCCCACAGAACATTGGAACTCATTGGAACTAACCCTAACATGCTTTTTGTTTGTTTGCCCAGATACGAGGTAAAGTATGACAAGGAGGACTACCTATTAAGGGTGAAGAAGGCATCAGCCAGTGATGAGGGTACCTTCACCTGCATGGCAGAGAACCGCGTGGGCAAGGCGGAGGCGTCGGCCAGCCTCACCGTCAGAGGTAAGTAGGAGGTTCCCACTGGCGCCGCGCTCTGTAAAATACACACGTTCCTTTCCCCCGGAAAACCTGTTCAGGTTCAAAATGCCAGTCAGAACAGCTTGGCATCTCAGTGGGATGTTAGTTTTTCGGGAACCCTGGGTCGGTTGACTTACATTGATCTCTGCTTTGAAGCTCGTGTACTTTTTTTTACAAATGTGGTTAAGCTTGACATTGTAGACCTACAGCAGAGCTGTCTTCACAGCAGTCTTTCCTTCCAATAGTGCTGACTGCCACAGCCAAGATAGACATGGCCTGTCTATGAAAACATTTAATTATTTACACACATATACACACACACACACAACCCCCAACATTGGTCTCCTACATCCAGGCCCCCCTCACAGTCACCGAAGCCATTTCACAGTTAACTGGTCCACGCTGCACCACTGCTCCGTAGGTGGTCAAGGTTCATAAAAACCTTTTTCACTCTACTCCCCCCTCTCCACCACTCTCTCATATCTCCCCCTTTCCCACTCGGAGCACCAAAACCCAGTGGTCCCAGCAGATTACTTTAACGTTAGACAGGGACAACAAGAGAGGGAAAAGCAAGCTGTGGGGTGGAGGTCGATGTTCAGCCTTTTTGACTAGTGGATTTACTGTATGAGAACTGGCTCTCTCATAGTGTAATAGTCACCCTACAGAGAGAGAGAGAGAGACAGAGAGAGAGCAAGAGAGAGACAGAAAGAGATGGAAAGAGATGGAAAGAGAGAGGAAATAATATGTAGAGAGAGAGGGAGTCACTGCAGGATGTAGCCTTGAATTAAATATGAAGACTGTCTCTTGATTTGTCTTTCTCTAGTTTCTAGTTGTCTTACTCTCTCGGTAATGAAGACACACCCTGCCTTGCTATTCCAAACACACAGCAGCCTAGGAGCTGCAGAATTTATTTTCACAGAGTAGATATAAGACTGCCTCACAGCTCCCGTCCTCTTGACTGAAGAACGAGACAACGCTTGATGAATCAGTGGCTCCCCTCAACTCCTATTGATCGACTCATTGATCTGTTCCTCCACAAGGAGGTGCTAGATTCAGACGGGGCAGGATATCAGTGTAATGGAGAGTTTCAGTTCAATAAAGAACTGGTAAACGTGGGCAGCAAATGGCATTGGACTGGACAATGCCGTCCTATTGGGTTTCATCTGTCATGCCTGAACTGTTTATTCCAATGCAACATTTCATTCATTTTGCCTTTTTGATTTGTGAGTTCTTATTTTTTGGGTATCTTATGAGTTTTCTTTCCTCTCTTGTATGTGTGTGTTTGTCTTTTTATTTCTTTGTTTCCTTCATCTCTACATTGTTCTGTCCCAGCCCGCCCTGTAGGTAAGTACCATCCGTATGGGCAATGTCATCCTGCATGTTCCCACGCACACCTACAGCTCACAGCCTCTCCATAGCAAATGACAATCAACATAACATCATGTTCAGTACTACTAACACAACTGGCTGTTCATAATGGTTACGTTATTTAGTGCAGTCATTAGGATGTAGCTTACCTTGCTTACTAACTGAACTAACCGGGTCCAGAAAATGGGTAAACTGGTTCTGTTAATACTGTTGAGGTAATAACACAACTGTGCACTGTATTTAGTCCAGAGGACTATGGATGTAACTGGTAATCAGGTTAAATAGGTTTGTAGTGTGTCCAACAGATGTCTCTAGTACCTTATCTAGCTGTGCCATGGACCAAGTGTCGAACATGCCTTGAGCTGGAATCGGATCTGGGTGTGTTGGACAGTCTTGTTTCCTTTATTCTGGGAATGAAAAAGGAAATATCTACAGTTGTGTCTATTTCTAATTCCACACCACCTAGATAGGAATGAGAGAGCAAGTCAAAACAGTGTGATAATCTCAGAAGGGTAATGACTTCTAGAATAGTTTTGATGAGAAACACCAGTTTACTGTAGGTTCTGAGGTCTGGGAGGGAAAACGGGAACTTGAGTTTGTTGTCTGCACAGGGAAAAGGGCAGAGTGGTGTATGGGGAGAGCAGGGTCATGGAGCAGAGGTTAGGGAGAGGGGTTTGACTGGCCCAGATATTGAAGGAGCAGCTGGACCCCTTTGCCAAAAAGACTGTATCCTTCTCAAGTTTGTCTCAAACTGTCAAGCTGCAGGAAGAGTTCGGATATTACACATTCAGGCTGCCTGTGGGAACGAGACAGCAATTTCTTTCATCCGCTGAATAAAATATGATTGGAAATGGGATTTAAAGGAAGAATTGCTTGTGTGTGTGTGTGTGTGTGTGTGTGTGTGTGTGTGTGTGTGTGTGTGTGTGTGTGTGTGTGTGTGTGTGTGTGTGTGTGTGTGTGTGTGTGTGTGTGTGTCTGACCATTTGTTGATGGCTGCCTAGTGGATGTGAATCCTTTCAAACCCTGGGCGGATGTTTCTTGGCATGAATGAAAAATGTGGGTTTGATCATGGGTCTTCCTGGGAGGGGAAAGGAAGGAGAAAAATGCATTGTGAAGGTCCCTCTCAGTGAGACACACTGTAAATAAGGGCCACTTCTTCGCCTACTAAACAAACATATCAACTTGCTATCCTGAACTTTACCAAACAGGTAAATTATGAAGATATGAACTTCATCCTGAGGTTTCAGGCTCGTCCACACAATTTCAATTTCTTGTTATTTTTAGGGGAGGTGTGATAACGTTAGAGAGAGACAAGGAGATAGGGGGTTGATAGAGAATAATATATCAGAGAGAGAGAATCCAGGAATGACATGAGCGATAGAGAATAGCCTGCTCGTCTTTAAAGAAAACCTCTTGAGTGAATAGCGTGTCTTATTGCACTGCTCCTATGACCGGTCAGCCGGACATGGAGAGATAAAGGAAGCGCTAGATGGAGGGGAGGAAACAGCGTTTTCCAGAAACCTGTGATTTAGGGTCTCAGTTTAAGACATAACGTTGTGAGATGCACAAAGTTATCTAAGCTGAGAAGGCCGGGTGGCAGGCTGTAAATCTATAGCCATCTGTAGCATTCCCAACCATGTGAGTCTTTGACAAATACACCCTTCCAAAAAGGGGATTACACGGAGACAGGAGCCAAATTGGAAGAGATTTGCCTTGACTCGAACCAGCTGGGTTGTGAGTAGAAAGACTTCCTCAGGACTGCATAGGACTGGAGGTCAGTCAGTGGATGTTTTATAGCAACATGTCCACTGTTTACGTAGGGTGATTTCATTGTATTGTTCTTTGGTTTTGTTAAATTAATCAGTATTGGGTATTTAGGAATAATGGACATTTATCTGTTTATGTTGAGCATTTTCCCTGCTGACTCGTCCAACTAAATACTAGTAACAGATGCCGTTACAGCTGTGATACTTTTGATTACAGTTGACGGCCTATTTGAACTTATTAAAAAAACAAAAGCACAGTAATCAACCCTTAGTTTAATATAGATCAGTCTAGTTAGGTGCTAGATTTTAGTGTAGCGGTTTAAGCTCCTTACACCGGTACACACATACACTCCGATGACAGGGGTTCAAATCCCGGCTTGGCAGCTGTCTGTGCACTTTCTTTCTGTCTCCCCCTAAATACCTGTCTTGCTAGCCCATGCCTCATACTTTCCCGTAAATAAAATATAAAAATAGCCTTTTAACAAAGATCTGTCTGTCTAGTCAATAGCGGCCTTCCCTGTCGTATTTTGATCAGTGTGAAGACTGACGAATTGTAATTTTTCCCATTTAGCATCGATTCCGTCTGAAAGCAATGTGAAGAGAAACATTTGAGAAGAAAAAGTTGGACCAGAAGCACACAACATTAATTTGCTATAAAACTCTTTCTGGGCAACACCTGACTGACGTTTGGTATCTGCATCTGTAATTGGCCTATTTGAATTTCATCTACTGGGTGCCACGCTTTCTACATCTCGCATTGCATTTGAGCAAAATATTTTGGGAGAAATAACTTCTAGCCAGCAGCTAAGGGCAACACTGTGGGAACACAAAGGCACTTTAAAATTGATATGACCAACTGGCATAAATCAGAGGTTCATATTACAGAATTGACACACATTAAATGTAGATGTGGATCTTTTGTCATAATCCAATCTTTTATACAAAGCCATGTAGCTGTACGAACATTTCATTGATTCTAAAATCAATAGGCAAATCACTTTGCATGGATAATGAATTAACATCTAATTAGGTCAAGCGTGGGATCCGTTTTACGTCTTCATAAGCCTATAATTTCTGTAAGATAAAAGCTGAGATCTTGCAAGACACTGTATTCTATTCAAATGAGTCATGACTGTTTACTTGTTTAGGAGACAGTGGCTATGTGCTAATATTGGCCGAATACATTTGTTTATGATGACACACACAGTATAGACACATTTAGACGGACCAGGAAAGAGACAGATATAGAGGAATGACACATTCCAGATTGGCTGTCTGCCTGCATGTGTGTCACCCCTCACTGAATCACTCCAAACTTGTTTAAATGGCTTTCTGAGTTGATTGAGATACACTTCTTGGGTTAAAATAAAAAGCTTGCCAGAGTAATGAAGAGTCAAAAATGTGCACTATAAACTGTTACGTTAATTTAAAATGGCAATTAATTAGCCAGTACCAAATTACTTTGCTAATGCGAGCATGCTATGTTTGAGCAAAGTTTACTTTTTTTGCTGGAGTTACACTGGTGATGGATTGTTCGAGAACAATTGCTTCTTTTTTGTGAACATCAGTAAAGAAATAGCACGTGTAAGGATTTGTTAATCAGCACCATCGTTTGTATACTTTTTTCAAGACTTTATAATAGTTATCTGAAAAGAAGATCAAGAAAGAATAGTGAAGAGATGGGGGTCCACGTGGTGTAGTGGGCTACTGTAAGTCGCTGCCCTACAGGACAAGCTACGTCATGATAGTCAGTGGTTTGTGCCTGACTATGGCTTCTCCGACTTTGCCCGGATTTCCACCATGAGACAGCGCAATTTGACAAAGCACTGCCCGGGATTTGGGAAAGATTATTTGTATTATCTACCTTGCAGATCGGGCACCTGTAACTTCAATTGCGGAAGTAAAATTACTGAGTGTCGATCATCCTACACATGATCTTTGTTTTGGATGAGCAGTGCGAAAAGAACCGGCCGGCTCGGCGACATGTGGTTGGATTAACCATGTGAGCTCCCTTCACCATCCCGCGTTTGTTAAGTTGGGATCATGGATCTGCTGACGTGGCAGGGTTAGTGGTAAAAATGGGGAAAAAAAATAGAAATAAAAAAGTTAATAGTGCATCATTCAAGTCATTGAGAGTTTTCTTTTAGGTATTTGTTTATTTTTTTATGGACAGTACATAAGGAAGCAGAAACCAGGGAGACATCCAGGGGGATCAGGGAGAAGGGGCACAGAATCGAACCCCAAATGCCAGGGAACATGTGTGGACCAGAGTCAGGAGCTTAGACCACTACGCCAACTCTGGCACAAGTCCTGGACAGAAAAATCGTCAGATATATCAGAAACAGGGATTTCCTGTTGCCCTCTGCCGCATAGCCTAGCTCGTACGAACTCCGCTGATGGCAAACTGCCGAGCAAACGGCCATGTGGACACTGACCATCATCATTCATTCTGCCACAGCCTGGATGAATGGCTCTTAACTGTTTGCCATGGCGTTATGGTGACACTCCTTGGTGTTTGACCTCCAGTCACAGCTGGGTGGCGTGTGATGAAGCGTGCTGCATGAAAACCCAATAGGACAGACACATTTTGGTTTGTCCTTGTTATACCGTGATCGCTTTTATACTTGGAATACATCTCAAACACTGTTTTCTCCCCTTGAGCTAAAGTTAGTCTGAGTTCTAACCCTGCTTGTTTGTTCTCCTCTTTCTGACCTCTGACCCCAGCCGCACCACAGTTTGTCATCCGGCCCCGGGACCAGATCGTCGCCCAAGGTCGAACTGCTACCTTCCCCTGTGAAACGAAGGGCAACCCCCAGCCTGCAGTCTTCTGGCAGAAGGAAGGTAGCCAGGTAAGGACAGCATGTGAATACAGTACTTCTGATTGACCCACTGAACAGCTGACCTAGGAAAACCCCAGGCCCTATTTTTAATGAAATGTTCAGTGAAAATGCATCTTACTTTTATTGTCTCGTTGTTGATATTTCCGCTACGACAATAAGTTTCCAACTCAAAGATGTCTGACATGATATAGCCAAACTAAATATTGGCCAACCCTGTGCGGAACGAAACAACATTTGTTCTCATCTACAAAATAATGACATTAAATTAATTCAATTTCCTAATTTACATAATTATCTTGCTACTGGATTTGCTTCCGCCTTTTCAAAACCGCTTGTTCCAAACGATGTGTCTGGTTGTTTAGAACGTTGTTTCTTCATATAGTGGTTCCTCTCTGCATTATTTATGAGTAGCAGTTATTACTGTACTGTCTGACGTTGTCAGCACACACACATATTGCTTAAATGGGAAACATGCGTTTGGCGTCGTGTGGAACACCACCTTCTGTGACTGAGATGTTAGTCAGTGCCACACTCAGCTCCACACACACATTTAAAATGATCCAAGCTCACAAATCAAATGTACAATTCAAAACGGACACATATGTGTATCTTCTCTACATGCCAGGACCCCTAGTGTATTAAATGAAACGTCCTGCACTGCACCGACAAGCAACAACACACACACATAACCATCTTTAATCAGTACCTCTTGCAACACACACCGGATAGATGAGCCGACGACACTGTGGTCAGGCAGAGGCGCTAATCAATATCACATGACCCCGTGCTGATAACAGTGATCCTATCACTCACATGGAGCAGATAGTCTATTCAAATACCTGGAGGTCTTCACAAGGCACAACAACAGCAGCAATTAGGATCCTGCTGGGGCTTGTAGATGATCCAGAGATATGATTCAGGTCTGGCTGAGACACACACACAGCCCAGGGCCAGACAATTATAGCAAAGTGCCACTCCGAGACTGGAAATGGTGAAATAAAGTGAAACAAACACTAGAACATTGTACACTAACACTCCCAACGATACCGAACACGCTGTGGAACACTTGTTGAAACCTCTGCAAGCCCTTTGTCAGATCCCAGTGATGAAACCTCTGTGACTCAGCTACTGTTGATACGGAGCATGTATTTACACACATCACATCATCTGAGTAAATAGGCCCCCTTGTACAGGTACTACGCCCCAGGTCTTCTCCATTGATTTCACAATACATATTATTTGCTCTCTCTTTCCATCTCTCTCTCTCTCTCTCTCTCTCTCTCTCTCTCTCTCTCTCTCTCTCTCTCTCTCTCTCTCTCTCTCTCTCTCTCTCTCTCTCTCTCTCTCTCTCTCTCTCTCTCTCTCTCTCTCTCTCTCCCCTTCTCCCCCTCTCTAAATCTATCTCATGCACAGTGTCTCTGTCTGTCTTTTTTCCTTGCTGTCTCTCACCCTTTCACTCTCTCCATCACCCTCTATCGTTCATCCCACCTTAAATAAGATATGAAGGTATTTATTAAGAGAGCAAATGAAAGCAGTAATTAAGTCATTAGGTGAGAGAAAGGACAGGGCTTTCTGTCACACTTCAGTGTAATGAAGTGAGCATCCATCTTGCGTTGGATGTGGGTAGTAGGAGGCGGCCATAATTATAAAACACATAATTTGCTGCATTAAAGTGATTAGATGTAATTGAATCTGGCTAATGCGTTTCTTTTCTGTTCGCCGGCTTTCAGGGACTTTGAGGGGGAAAAAAGCCTGGGTGAAAGGGAGGGGTGGAGGGGTGGAGCCGGAAGATACAATGGGGAGGTTGAGGTGAGGGTGCAGCCAATGTGCAGGCAACAAGAGCAGTCTGATCACATCTCATCAATAATCCTCTGCAATAAAATAGCCTGCCTTTATTAAACCTCCAAACACACCCAGACGTTCCCTCAGTGACCCAGACCGGCATCCAGTTTGGACTTATTCTAAATAGCCTGAACCTGGTGGAGCTGAGTAGGCCAGATGTGTGTAAACAAATCAACCCCAGAGCATTACAAGAAGGAAAGCAGACTTCCTCTTTTGTCCCAGTGCTGAGCTAGGGAACATTCTCCATTAAACCAGTGGGTAGACTGAATGAATGTATGTTTCTGAACTAGATAGATGCAGCTCTGTTTGTGTATGTCACTCAGATGTGTTCCTGTCTGTAACCTAATCCTACTAATTGGGCTGCTATCTTACCCTCTGTAGAACCTGTTGTTCCCCAACCAGCCCCAGCAACCCAACAGCCGCTTCTCAGTTTCATCCA
Organism: Umbra pygmaea; assembly: GCA_016801145.1. NCBI lineage: Eukaryota > Metazoa > Chordata > Actinopteri > Esociformes > Umbridae > Umbra > Umbra pygmaea. The sequence goes on along the minus strand of JACXGM010009774.1, from coordinate 3,662 downwards.
GCGGAGGTTTGACCATATCCGCCGTGCAGCGGGCGGACGCAGGCTACTACATCTGCCAGGCCCTGACTGTGGCGGGCAGTATTCTTGCCAAGGCCCAGCTGGAGGTTACAGATGGTGAGTGGAAGTGCCCGCGGCTTATACCTGCCCCCAAGCTCCCTAGAACATTACAGCATGCACACACTACTGTATATAAAGCTATCAACACACACACAACTGTATGTAAAACTATTAGTGCACACACACACTAATTTATGTTAAAACTATTAGCGCACACACACAGTACTGTATGTAAAGCTGTCAACGCACACACACCACTGTATGTAAAACAGCTCACACACACACAGATACATTACCCACACACAGAGACCCACACACCGCCCACATATGAACATACAAGCATGACTCACACACAACCAGAAAAAACATACTCACATCATACACACACCACATGCACAATACAAACACACATATGCCGCCCACACACAGAGTCCCAAATACACCACACAAACGCATATGAAAAATGCAGACATAATTCACTCAAATTCACACCATCGGGGGAGATTGCCTTTGCTGTACACAAAGTAGTTCATGTACACACATGAATGAGCAGTGGCAAAAAAAGCATTTAATTTGTAGTGAATTAATCAGAGTACACGTCTCCTGCTATCTCTCTAATGTCAGATTTGGCCTTGAGCGCCCCCATCACCAAAAGTACTGGGGGAAATGTAGCATAACGGAAAAAAGCTATATGTGTGCAGGAATGAAATTTTACTTTTGCTCGAGAAATATCTTGCTGTGACCTTATTTGTTTTTTGGAAATATTGCACCCCCCCCACACTCTTTCAATTGTGCCACGCAACAATTTAATGAAAGACTTGTTCAAGTTTAGCTGGAGAGAATATAGAGGGTTGCCCTTGAGTTTCTCACCGTAATGATCGGCCGGACCTAGCTAAGAGAGGCGGTGAGTGAAGGACGCTGTGATGGACTGACTGAATGACAACAGTTATGGTGTCTGCAGGATGACTTATGACAGCCTGCTTGCTTCCCACTGCCTCTAATCTCCCGCGCCGTGCAGATGGGAAGATAGATGGACGGACATTCAGATGCCCTGGGAAGACCTGGCCTGGGGAAAGATTAAACGCACGTCAAGCACCATTTTTTAAGAGGACAGGATTTGAATTCAAAATTACCTCGCTTCACATTTGCTACGAGAAATGCTTGTTTTATGACCCTAAAATGCCAAGGGTTGTGGTCTATAGGTCCTTGAGACAGCCGTTACCTTGACTCGTCTTCCATCGTTTAAGATTGACTGTCGGTCGGAATGCACGCTGGAACATCCTTGAGCGTGAATGACCGTGTGCTGAGTGGTCAGAGCATTCATGTGTACACATAACATATTCTATTTAGGTGTGTTGCGCTGGATATTTTGTCAGTGTGTTTCGTCAATGTATGCCTGTGCGGTAGTGTGGGGAGGGTACTGTCTGGCTGAGATTGGACAGGGAGGGGACTGGCTGGCTGGGGTGAGGTCACGGCCACACCTGCTGCCTCAGAGCAGGTGATTTAGTGCCCTGGGGGCATGCATAGCTCCCCGGGTTCAAGGAGATCTGTAATGAGAAATTCCTGACACAGACAGTCAAGGCGCTCGTCTCCTCCCGAGTCTCTTCATCCGTCCAGCCTCCTCGTTGGCCACGCCCTGCCGGAACAAACCAAATCACCCAGGGCCGTAGTCATCCTGTTCTCTCAGATTATCTTAATGAGGATGTTGGTGGAATCATTTCTCAGCGAGGGTGATAACTATGACATATAAGACGTCGAGTTCAGGTTGGATGAAGGGCCTAAATGTAAAACGTTGGCATTGGAACACAGCAGGTTGCAGAGCTAAGCTGATAATGCACCTTTGAATTATCAAAAGTGATTACGGTGGCAAGCGGAAGACTCCCTGTGTGAGTTAATGTGGCAGGTAAAATGAAGATTTAGGCCTTGGATGGACATATAGGGGTTGTTTTTAAAGCTATCTCGGTCTGGGTGAGTCTCAGGGTAATCCCACATGAGTTATTTGACCAGCACATTTTGGATAAAAGCATTCCGGCGGGCGGGGATCGAGTCGAAATATTATTAATGAAATAGATAAATCTGCCTGTTTTATACAGTAGATTAAGCTTTGCTACATTTTTCTTCCCCTCAGCAAGAGGAAATCTTGCCCTAGTTCAGCCGTGCGAAGGCAGACGGGTTTCTCCTTCTTCCCGACTTCACTGGCAGAGGGGTTGGGGGGGTAGAGGGGATGACAATGTGTTCAAAGGTTAGAGGTAGTCTGTCTAATTAACCCCCGCAGGTCTGACATCATTAATCGCTACCTGTTAATTAATGTGTGCTGGGTAATGCCAGGGGACTTCGAATTATTAACCACACGGCTGAAATAGTACCAGGCAGGGCAGTAGAACTGTAACTCACAAATGCAACACCGTTGCCATTTATATTGTTCCAGAGAACAGCCCCACTGGCATTCTTCAACACATTACACACATTATATATTCATCCAAACACCATTTTATTTAACATTAGCATTCATTTCAAACAAAGCCAAACGATTGGGGGAAGTAGTGTTTTTATTTTTCTGCATTTTTATTACAATATAGCAAATCTGATCATTCCAACGCGGATTAAAATGTGTATATTTTAGTTTCGAGTGCCAGCAGGGACCTCTGTAAGTGTTCCTCAATTAATGTTATTGAGAAGTTATCTGAACCACGTGTCAACAGGCAGTGTCTGTGCCAATATTTGATACCAAAGTCTCCTGGCTAGGGTGTGAATGTGAGTCTATCCAGCTTGTAACTGGAAATGACCTAGAATACCTCACTTCACTATTTCCACTGCTTTCTGGAAACACTCATTGTTTAATAGCCAAACTGCAAGACCTGCTGGCCAAATGTCTACTGTTAATACATCCGCTCATTTCATGGATACTATTAAATGGCTTTTTGTTAGATGTTCCATCGATATTATACCATGGCTTTTCTGATGAACCCTTCCATCCTTCGTCCCTTTTCGTCCTATCCCAGTGCTGACAGACAGGCCGCCGCCCATCATCCGGCAGGGTCCATCCAATCAGACACGAGGTGTGGACAGTGTGGCCCTTCTGAAGTGCCAGGCGTCCGGGGACCCCATCCCTTCCATTAGCTGGCTGAAGGACGGGGTCAGTCTGCTGGGGAAGGACCCGCGAATGTCGCTTCACGAGCTGGGCAGCCTTCAGATCAGGAGTGTCAGGGTAAGACCCCCAGTAGAACAGTGCTGCCGTACACACTGCTTAACACACACTAAATACATCTCTATGGACTGTAACTGTGACACCGTACACACTGCTAAACACACACTAAGGACAGCTATATGGACTGTAACTGTGACCCTGTAGACACTGCTAAACAAACACTAAGGACAGCTATATGGACTGTAACTGTGACCCCGTACACACTGCTAAACACACACTAAGGACAGCTATATGGACAGTAACTGTGACACCGTACACACTGCTAAACAAACACTAAGGACAGCTATATGGACTGTAACTGTGACCCCGTACACACTGCTAAACACACACTAAGGACAGCTCTATGGACTGTAACTGTGACAGCGTACACACTGCTAAACACACACTAAGGACAGCT
>JACXGM010009773.1:14685-27234 GCA_016801145.1 Umbra pygmaea | reverse complement strand
TGCGTGGTGTGTATGAAAGAGAGGGAGAGTAGTCAATGACAGTATATGAAATTAAGAGAATAGGGTAAAAAAAATCACATTTATATGTACATTGTGGAAAAAAGTATTGGATTAAACAAATTGGGCTAGTTTTAAGGCATTTTGGGCTGTTTTTGAGTAGTCATTGGGCTAGAATTTTATGTTTGACCTGGCAACCCTGGCTGTAAATAACAAAAAGACTAAAGGACATTTGTGGTGAAAGGCTGACATTGAGACCTAAACATTCTAATAAATTACTATTTGACCACTGAATTTTAAAACACTGTAATTTGCTTTTTATATAGACCATCACTCCTCCTCCCTTTTTTAATCCCTCCCTGTCTTTCCTATAGACGTCATAACCAGGAATATTCAGAGCTGCTGACGGAGCTTTCAGATAAGCATAAAAAATCCAGGTTTGAATCTAGTAACAGATGCTGTATTTGCTCACTTTTAGACAGTATGCTTCTTATGTTTAGATGGCCACCTAGAAGGCCCTTTGGTTTAGCCTTAGGGTCCCACACTGTTCGCGAAAGATTAACAGTTTGAAACACCTCCCACTTCCTGTTCTTTGCAATCCCTGGATTTAATCGTTTCCTGTCTACAACCTGCACCACCATGTGGACGCACGAAACACACGTCTCTGAAGCGGTCGCAGAACACACACCGCACACACCCCAGGCCCAGACGAAACACAGGATCCACCCAACATCACCGCGAAGCCATCACTCCGCGATATAGTTGTAGCGTCCTGGTCTCCTAACCCTCCATGGCTTCCTTTCACTGGTGTCATTACAGGTTCCCAGCAGTCTTGAACGCATCCCCCTTCATCAGATCATTACCCTGATTTTCAACACCTGCTCCTCACTGGTCTGTATATATGCACCAGCTCCTCATTTCCTCTTTGCGAGGTATTGAGTAATAGCATTCCGAGCATTTCCATTTCACGATTCCCTGGTCTGACCTGTTTTTGGAAATATTTGATCTACGTTGCTGAATATTGGATTATCGTTTGTTTCCTAGTAACCGTTCCTGCCTGTACGAGAGCCTGTTTTCCAGCCTGATCCCTGCCAGTGTGACTATCTGTTTCCGTGTACCAATCCTTTGCCCGTCCAACTCCCCGAATCGACGTCCTGCCCTTGCCTGTATGAGAGCCCTGCCCGTGGATTATCCTGTTTCTCCTGTGATCCCACTCTGTGTATCTGACCAAGCCTGTTCTTCATTATCTCTGTTGGTGCCTCCTGGCTATAATTTACAGTCCTTTCTCAAGTACAAAGCGGACAATAATAAATATACAATATTGCACCTCTATTGTCCAAGTCATTCCGTTACAATAGTAGGAGAGCTGTAACCACACCTGCCCCACCTGCGGCCATCCTTCAAGATGATTTACATTACTTATTTACAAATTAAAAAGTAATTTACAATAATTGCTCTTTCACTAGTCCGTAAGCCAGATATCAAGGTAACGTTGTTTGCTTGTTAACTAATTTTAGTTAAATTTAAGTTTAACCTACATTAGGTTAAGAAACTCCATTAGTGTGAGTGTAGGTTACTTGAGACAGAAACTACGTTATTGACATTTCATACAGGTCATACAGTTGATCAAATAGGTCCATCCAAAACTGAACACATTCTCTTCTTAGAGTGAGCCACCACTGTTCAATGCGCTGGTTTGCAGTCCTTGGACCAAAAATGACATTTTCAAGATGATTCTTTTCTTCATGAAGGTGTAGAAACCTCTGCATCTCAGCAATGTGAACATTTTCAGTACCCAGATCGAGTCTTACTTTTGTAGGGCACCCTCCATTTTCAGCTACAGCATCCATATAGTATCCTGCAATGACTTGTGGATCTTTATTCATTTTATATGCCTCAAGCCAAATCATCTTCCGTGAAAAACCATCTATGCATCCACTTATTGCTATTCCATATGGCTTTAACTTGTCATAGCGGGCATTTCTGGTGCATCCATCTGTAACTATGCATTTTTCCTGAAGTTGATAGCTAGATAGTTGTTGGATGAAGCTTGCAACTTCTGCTTCATCAGTCAGATTTTTCCTCCTCCAGAGTTGCGTGTTGTGCAGTATTCTTTCTAGTGTGCGGTAACTTTGATCCTCTTTTAATACTGAAAGTATTTCTTTGTTCGTATAACCATAATTGAAGTATTCAGTAATATAATCCTTATAATTTATTATTGACAGCCCCTTGGATATTGCTGTGTTGCTCAAATCCTCAATGAGATACTAAGTCGTAGTTATGAGATACTATGTCATAATTATGAGATACTATGTAAGAATTATGAGATACTATGTAAGAATTATGAGATACTATGTAAGAATTATGAGATACTACGTCATAATTATGAGATACTAAGTCATAATTATGAGATAGTTGTGAGGTCTACACCAGGGGAGACCAAGGATACACAGTGTACAACTGGCACGGTACAACATCCCAGCGAACACGAACCCAGCACACAGCACAGGGCACAATCACCAGAATTTTGAACACCTGTGTCTCATTCCCTTCCCTCTACATAACCCTTCACTACTATGGCGCGTTGCGAGGTATTGTATCTTCTTGATTATACTGAGCATTTAATATTGAAATAGTAAACCTGTGTATGACCCCGTTCTGTTTCCTGTATTACGCCTTTTGGATTCTGTTTTCTGTACTATAGCTGCGCTTCCCTGTGTATGACCTTGCCTGCCTTTATCGACTGCAGCACCGTCTCACTCAACAAGAGGCGCGGATTGACGAAATGTGCGCTCTGCTCAGGTAGCCTACCTTGTCCACTCCACAAGCCCAGGCTAATCAGGTACCTCCCTCTCAGTCAGTTTCTGTATCCATGCCCAATAAATATGATGGATCGCCGGGTCAATGCAAGGGGTTCCTTATGCAATGTTCTTTGTTTATGTTGGGCTACTGCGTTGTGGTCATCCAATTGCCCTGATCTTTATTCCGAACAGACCTTTACCCAAATGTTTAAGGAAGTGTTTGACCACCCGCTTTCAGGTGCTAGTTTAGGGGATCAATTGTGAGCTCAAACAAGGGAGAAGATCGGCTGCAGATTATGCACTTGAGTTCAGAACCCTAGCAGCAGGAAGCGGGTGGAGTGAGGCTGCCTTTTAACCGTTTATCGTCAGGGATTATCAGGGGAACTTCAGACCGAGTTGGCCTGTAGAGGGGACATTACTCGACTTCAACCCTACATTCAAATGTCTATAGCTATTGACCATCTTCTCAGTACTAGGTAAAAGGGTCAGCACCCCCCCCCCACTTATGCCACTACATCTGAGCATAGGAGGGAAAGTGAAGAGGAACCCATGCAGCTGGGGAGGGCCCCTCTCTCCCAGACCGAAAAGCAAAGGAGGAGGTTGCAGCATTTATGTTTTTATTGCGGTGAGGACAAGCACCTACTGGACAGATGCCCTTATCGTCCATCTCGACTGAAACCGGCATCCATTTCTAAACCCTCACAGGTAGGGGCTATTACACCCTTCAATATTTCCAACAACCAGTTATATGTCCCTGTACAGATAAAATGTAAGGATGAAACCTTTAAAACCAAGGGATTGATTAATTCAGGGGCAGCCGGGAACTTTATAGATTGCACTTTTGCTCAGCGTTTAGGTGTGGATTCATTCCCTTATCCTCTCCTTTAAGGATTCCCTGGATGGACAACCCCTTGGCTCAGGCTATGTTACCCATACTACAGGACCTGTCACCTTTCAAGTGGGCGCTCTTCACACTGAACAAATTACTTTCCTAGTGTTGTCATCCACACATGAAAGAATGGTTTTGGGATACCCCTGGCTGGCACTACATAACCCCGGTATAGCATGGGACGAGGGAGAGATCAAGTCTTGGAGTGACACCTGTCAACGCAACTGTTTGAGGATTCCCTGTCGAGCTACATCAGTAGAAGAATGCCACGCGGCCCCGCCCACCTATGTACCTCCCGACTATGACAGCTTCGCATCAGTGTTTTCCAAAAAGGATGCAACTACACTTCCTCCTCACCGCAAATGGGATTGTCCCATAGAATTAAAGCCTGATGCCAGTTTCCCCAAGGGCCGTGTCTATCCGCTGTCATTGCCAGACAGGGAGGCGTTAAACACATACGTAACGGAACCCCTCCAACAGGGATTTATCAGACCATCCACCTCTCCAGCAGCGTGCAGTTTCTTTTTTATTGCTAAGAAGGATGGCGGCTTACGACCTTGTATTGACTACAGACCCTTGAACGAGGTTACAATAAAACATAGATATCCGTTCCCTTTAATACCTTCAGCCCTGGAAAATGTGGGTCAGGCAAAAATCTACACCACACTAGACCTGCGCAGTGCCTATAATTTAATTCGCATCAAGGAGGGAGATGAATGGAAAACTGCGTTCATAACACATAAAGGCCACTATGAGTATACATTCATGCCGTATGGTCTCACAAATGCCCCGGCAATGTTTCAATCTTTCAGGAATGAGATCTTTCAGGACATGTTGGAATTGTTTGTAGTCATATATATATTGATGATATTTTTATATTTTCTAATTCTTTGTCGGAACACGTCCAACATGTCAAACAGGTATTACAACGGCTGCAGGACCACAAGTTGTACATCAAAGCTGAAAAGAGTGAGTTTCACATGAAGACTTTATCTTTCCTCAGATTCGGTCCATATGGATGAGAACAAAGTCGCTGCAGTGAGTAAATGGCCCCTTCCTAAGACTGTCAGACTTGCAACGGTTCATTGGATTTGCCAACTTTGACCTATCCGGTGGGAGATTGATCATGTGATAACCTCTGCGTTACAGTCAGACCCGGCCCCGCCCGATACACCGGCTGGAAAAACCTACGTCCCCGCTGCAGTCCGGCCTCAGTTGTTAACATGGAGCCATACTTTCCTGGGTTCAGGACATCCAAGAATCACAAAGACGGTACAACTTCTGGGAAAGAAGTACTGGTGGGCTTAATTGCAAGAGGATGTCACGGATTACGTATTTTCATGTCCGGTATGCAAGCAACTCCCTGCCGGTAAGCTAGAACCTTTACCTATTCCTCACCGCCCATGGTCACACATAGCTATGGATTTCGTCACATATTTGCCTGTGTCCTCCGGTAATACCACTATCCTTGTCGTAATCGATCAATTTTCAAAAATTTGCCATTTGATTCCATTGCCTCAACTCCCCACAGCCAGTGAATTAGCGGACTGTGTTTTTCAAAATATTTTCAGACAGTTTGGCCTACCCGAAGATATAGTGTCAGATCGTGGTCCCCAATTTACGTCTAGATTTTGGAAGGCTTTTTGTGAGAGATTGGGAGTCTCAGTTAATCTTACGTCAGGGTATCATCCCCAATCGAATGGACAGACCGAGTGCCCCAATCAGGAAATTGGAAAATACCTCAGACAGAGATGTGCTACACACTCCCCCTGCCTGTTAATAAACAATATTTCTTATACTCCAAGCCTTGAGTGTTACAATAGTATGTCACAATTATGAGATACTATGTCATAATTATGAGATACTAATTGCTCTTGAAAAATAAATATTTTCCTTCTGTAGATATATTTTTTATTTTACTGGCAGAAATGGGCTTACATAAAAAACATCCTTTCTAGTTGACTTTTTTGATAACTGTATTTCTGTATGTTTGGTACTATGCCTATTGTTGACAACAAGTTTATCAGGCCACATATTCAGGGAAATTGGGAATGATATTACATCAGATATAGTATACTACTATAGTACTGTAAGGCATAATTGTATTTCCCCATTTTATTGATTTGCTTATTGCTGATAAGCAATATAATTTGGTCCAAAATAATTTTGTGAAATACTTTTGTAATGATCTGGCTTGACGTTAGATTGTAAACAGTACGAATACACACAATGTCGTTATGTGTGTATGTGTGTGTGTGTGTGTGTATGTATATGTATGTATATGTGTGTATGTATATGTGTGTGTGTGTGTGCATGTATGTGTATATATGTATATATATATATATATATCTATATATATCTTGTATTTATTGACGATTTATTTAATAAAGTAAACATAACCACTTGTAACGCCTATACTGTTTCAACTATCAAATAAATGAAACGCAGTGCATAAACACAAGACCTGATAGACTGGGGCTCACAACCATAAGAATTTCCTAAATATAGCACAGAACTTGAATTACTTTATAATCGGGAAACCAAGGAAGACATCTTAACCAAGTACTTACAGGACCACATGAACGAACAACCGGAGAGAGCATGAAGTACTTGGATACCAGAGTGAAAATGCGCTAATGACCCAACCACAAGTAGACAGAAACTTGAAACTTAAATACTGGACAAACACTTACAGTGCCTTGCGAAAGTATTCTGCCCCCTTGAACTTTTGACCTTTTGCCACATTTCAGGCTTCAAACATAAAGATATGAAACTGTCATTTTTTGTGAAGAATCAACAACAAGTGGGAAACAATCATGAAGTGGAATGAAATTTACTGGATATTTCAAACTTTTTTAACAAATAAAGAACTGAAAAATTGGCGTGCAAAATTATTTTGTTCATACTTTGTAGAGCCAACTTTTGCTGCGATTACAGCTGTAAGTCGCTTGGGGTATGTCTCTATAAGTTTTGCACATCGAGAGACTGACATTTTTGCCCATTCCTCCCTGCAAAACAGCTCGAGCTCAGTGAGGTTGGATGGAGAGCATTTGTGAACAGCAGTTTTCAGTTCTTTCCACAGATTCTCGATTGGATTCAGGTCTGGACTTTGACTTGGCCATTCTAACACCTGGATATGTTTATTTGTGAACCATTCCGTTGTAGATTTTGCTTTATGTTTTGGATCATTGTCTTGTTGGAAGACAAACCTCCGTCCCAGTCTCAGGTCTTCTGCAGACTCCAAAGTTCTTCCAGACTGGTCCTGTATTTGGCTCCATCCATCTTCCCATCAATTTTAGCCATCTTCCCTGTCCCTGCTGAAGAGAAGCAGGCCCAAACCATGATGCTGCCACCACCATGTTTGACAGTGGGGATGGTGTGTTCAGGGTGATGAGCTGTATTGCTTTTACGCCAAACATAACGTTTTGCATTGTTGCCAAAAAGTTCAATTTTGGTTTCATCTGACCAGAGCACCTTCTTCCACATGTTTGGTGTGTCTCCCAGGTGGCTTGTGGCAAACTTTAAATTACACTTTTTATGGATATCTTTCAGAAATGGCTTTCTTCTTGCCACTCTTCCATAAAGGCCAGATTTGTGCAGTATACGACTGATTGTTGTCCTATGGACAGACTCGCCCACCTCAGCTGTAGATCTCTGCAGTTCATCCAGAATGATCATGGGCCTCTTGGCTTGCATCTCTGATCAGTCTTCTCCTTGTATGAGCTGAAAGTTTAGAGGGACGGCCGGGTCTTGGTAGATTTGCAGTGGTCTGATACTCCTTCCATTTCAATATTATCGCTTGCACAGTGCTCCTTGGGATGTTTAAAGCTTGGGAAATCTTTCTGTATCCTAATCCGGCTTTAAACTTCTCCACAACAGTATCTCGGACCTGCCTGGTGTGTTCCTTGTTCTTCATGATGCTCTCTGTGCTTTCAACGGAACTCTGAGACTATCACAGAGCAGGTGCATTTATACAGAGACTTGGTTACACACAGGTGGATCCTATTTATCATCATTAGTCCTTTAGGTCAACATTGGATCATTCAGAGATCCTCACTGAACTTCTGGAGAGAGTTTGCTGCACTGAAAGTGAAGGGGCTGAATAATTTTGCTCGCCCAATTCGTCAGTTTTTTATTTGTTAAAAATGTTTGAAATGTTTGTGTCCCACTTGTTGTTGCTTTTTTACAGTTTAATATCTTTATGTTTGAAGCCTGAAATGTGGCAAATGGTCGAAATGTTCAAGGGGGCCGAAAACTTTTGCAAGGGACTGTACATACTAAATTAGGAGAGGAAGACATAGACTAAACACTAGAGGGAGACATAACACTAACATAAATACTGGGCCATGCATGAACCAAATGATTAAACTGACACAAGACTAACAATAACTGAACAGGGTAAACAAACACTACAAAACAACGAAGGACTCCTGATAATAGCTCAGGACCGGCATAGGAAGGGGAGCGTCACAACTTTACATGAGACTGTGGCACCTTTCTCTCCTTTCAATGACACACAAATAATGTTAATAAATCAAAATCATATGAAACATTAATGAAATAATATACTTGTAGACTTCAATGTTTAAAAAAGTACAATTTAAATCATTTTATATAGGCTATCATAATATAATGATGTTGTAGGTCAACTAAATAATCTAAATAATAACAATTCTCAAATTGTCTGTGTCACCGTTGCAATTTGTTTTGTTTGTGTTTGGGTGCCTTTGTTTTTCTAATTTCAGCACATGCAGTTTAAAAGTTCTGTGAATGGCCATGCCCTCCTAGATGTGTTTACAAAGTTTAGCTGTAGCACCGAACTATCAGATCAGATTCACTAATGACTGACGTGTTGATTAGTAGTTGAATCCAGTGTGCTTGCTCAGTTATAGTTTAAGTACATGGACTGGCTGGTGGCACCTAAGGAGAGGTTTGAGAACCACTGTCTTACAAACGTTTATGAAATATTTCCCTAAACATTTCGGTTCAGATTATGGCTTGACTACTTTGAAACTAAAACATATAGGTACTGTATCACACCTTTCAGATATCATTATCATACAATCCAGTCAAAATTTGTTTTAAAAACACCATATAATGTAAAATAAATAATGTCTGGATTGCTGAATTATTTACATACACCAACTAGAACACCTAAACAAGTGATTGGAATCAACGCCATTTATATTATGCATTGCCAGATGTAACACATCTGTAAAAAATTTTACTTCTACTTTATATACTTAAGTGCATTTTACAGCACATATTTACTTTTGGTACTTAAGTACATTTAAATTCAGATACTTTAAGAGTTTTACTCTTCACTCTCACTAGAGTTGTTTAAATTTTTAGCACAGCAGCTGTACTTCTACTCAAGTGTCATTCTCCAATCATTTTAAAAGGCCGGCTGAAGTCCTTCCCTTTGGTCTGCAAGTTGTCAGTAAAGCTGAATACACCTCTACCTGCCTCTGCAGCCTGTGAATGAATATTTAGCATAGCAGAACTTGTCTTCAGCCCAGAGAGAGCACGGCTGGATTCTCGCAATTTTGACAAACATCTTCTACTGAAGATGAACTGCAAGTTTTTCAATTTTAATTAAAGGAAGAGAAGAAAGCAGAGGAAAAGGTGAAGGAAGCAAGAGTAAGGACAGTGAGCAAAAGAACATGGAGAGGAAGAGAGACAAGGGGCCCTATTTTAACGATCTGAAATGCAAGTATCAAACGCAAAACGCAAGTGACATTGTGGGAGGGTCCCGGGCGCTGTTGCTATTTTACCGGTGTATTACGTGTGTGTGTGTGTGTGTGTGTGTGTGTGTGTGTGTGTGTGTGCGCAGATATACATATGGATTGTATATATAATATTGTAAATTGTATATAGGAAAATGGGAGAGTTAGACACAGTGTGAAGGGAAGTGAACTGATGTATAAATAACTAAGCTGTGGAGAACGGGTAGGATTAAATAAGTGTATCTTCTTCCTACTCATTTTAAGACATGTCCTAATCATGTTGGTTAATATGTTTATTATTTTGATCGGACAAAGTCCGAGCAATATATTAAAATCATAAATTTTATTATTATTATTTCACCCAAATTTGGAACTCATTCAAAGATGCCTTATTGCACGCTATTTTTTCTTCTTTCAATTAGAGGTTGACTAATTAATCGGACTGGCCGATTAATTATGGCCGATTATGAGTTTTCAAAATAATTATTAATCTGCATTTTTGCTCGCAGATTATGGTCGATACATTTTTTGGAGAGAAACCACTTCCTCTAGTGTTCTTAATTCATAGCAAATCACGTGAACTGCGTGCAGCCACCCCATCTGTCGTGAGCGACAGTCCACCCATCCCAAGCTGCAGCATCAAGTCTGGAGGAAATTGTATTTGCAGAGAAGCTATGGTAAATTTGTAGCTAGCATGAAAGGGGATCAATTAAAATCAGTCGCATAAAATCCCTTGTAAATTTCACATGGTTAATATTAGTCTAGAACAGTGGGTAGGGGTTCACTGCTTTCGTTCCGACAGAACTGTTCCCATTTTCTATTAAACAAAACTTTTATCCGTTCTGCTTTTCTTAAAGCTTTCAGGAAAAAATGACCTGTTATTAAAAGAACTGCTGCACAAGCGTTATATTGCGTTGCATATAATGAATAAGGAGGATATATAATTATTCATCAGATCAGCCAACAGTGGATCAAAATCGGGTACTGGCACAAACGAGTGCTGGTTTAATTAATATGCACAGTCATTGCGCACATATAACTTATCAAAATATGATGCCTATTCAAAACGATACACAGAAGATAGTTTTTTTACTTACTCACTTAATTAAAAGGCATTCATGTTAGCAGGGAATATACGTCACTAGTGTTCTCAAACGTGGTTTTCAAAGTAGTTAGTTCAATGTTCCTGTTACGTCGTTCCCGTATGTTTGCTGCTACATGTTCTCGTGTTGATTCTATTCTCCGTTTAGCCCCTCGAGGCAGTTTTGTTTTGCCAAGTCCTTTACCAATAAATTGCAATTGAGTATTGTATTCCTTTGCTCCTGTCTCTATCATATACACTACGAAGGACAACATGACAGATATAGGCATATTTAGTTGATATAAGTGCTTCTGGAAATTACATTGGATATCTGTACTCCCGTTGTGCAGCACTAAATCCGATTGGTTAGTAAAAGGACAACTATCAAAATGCACAGGCTAAATGTTTTTTGAGGCAAAACCCAAGGTTTTGTTTTACAAAACAGATTTAATAGGCAAATTTGTATCAAATACAAATCCTACTATGCCTACTTTTTTGCCATTTGTTTGGCATTTTGTTTGAACAAATTTAAATAATTTGATAATTTTGTGTATTATATTAAGAAGTTATATTAAAAGTGTATTTTTGTAATTTAATTATTTCCCCCCCAAAAAATCATAATAATCGGTCGATTAATCGGTACCTGCTTTTTTGGTCTTCCAATAACCGTTGATCGCTATTGGCCTTGAAAAATCATAATCAGTCAACCTCTACTTTCAATGTCCCATCATAGTGCAGTGCGCTTGTATCTTTGGAATCAACCGATAGTTTAGTTTTTAATTTATTTCCATATTTAGGGGATTCATTTCTCCATTAATTAGAATCAAAAAGGATGTTACAGCGCTCCTGGTTTGCAGACGAACTGCATCAACAAGATTGCATATCCGGTCGACTGTTGTCCCCTAGCCCGCTAGCTGTATCAATGCAATTTGCCCAACTGGCCACCTATTAGTCATCTATTTCTTTATAACGATCCTTCCTAAAACACAATGGATAACCTCAAGAAACTCACTTTACCAAACGTAGCTGATCAGCTAAGTATAACTGGCTAGTTATTTACCACTTCACTAGACACCTAACCTGGCTAACTAGCTACCCGGACAGCAAATACATTCGGCCCAGATCCGGCCCAGATCTGCCCCAGATCGGGCCAGATCTGGGCCGAATGTATTTGCTGTCTGGGTACCATCGGCTAATCCCATTGTTATGAAGGTAAGCATTTATGATGTAATGAATAATGAACGTTTACAGAACATTGCAAAACATGTAGAAATGTTAACCAGAGGTGACTTGGTGTGTAATTATCATTCAAACTGTCCCGTTGTAAAGACTTGTCATTAGCTGTCTAGTGAAGTGAATAATATTAATAAGGAGCTAGGTGTTTTGACCACAAAGGTAAGCATTTACGATCTAATGAATAATGAACATTTATAGAACATTTTTAAACATGTATAAATGTTAGCCAGAGGTGGTTTGGTCTGTAATTATCATTCAAACGGTCCATTTTAAAACATTACAAGCTTGAAGATTCGTCCAGCCACGCTAGCTAATAGCATAGCTCTTCATCAACTAATAGTATAGCTACTTTTTATTGTGCTGTATGTTGTGTTAAATGGACCTTGAGTCTAATAATAAAAGCTATCTATCTACTGTATCAAGAGAAAAACACTACAATTACTATCAATACAGATTAGTATCCGAAAGGACGAGTTAGAGCACTGGGTGAGTGGCTAACTAGTAACTAGCATTGTATCCTGCCCCCGGGGTTTATGGAGTGGATGTACTGTAGCATCGATAGCCTTAATCTATCTGTCAGTGATTTTGTACTGTAATTACTTTGAGGAACAAACATTAAAAAAAACAGTTTCTTCCCACAGGCCATTCGGCTGCTCAACATGGAACACAGACACTGATCGCAAATCGTCTGTTGAGCACTAACACTCTCTGGTCACTTTATGCTCTCTACATCTGATGTAGCAGAATTCAAATGCACCTTTAAAAGCAATTTTCCATGCCAATTCTATAATATTTACTACTTCTACTGTTGTACATTTT
>JACXGM010009773.1:0-14585 GCA_016801145.1 Umbra pygmaea | reverse complement strand
CTATTTTAAAATTCTTATATTGTTGTAATTCTTGTTTTTAAGCCCACTGCATAGAATCGCCAAGCCATGTCAAAAGAAATTTCTCTGCATAGGATGATGTATGTTATTCAATACATATGATAAATAAACAACTTTGACTTTGACTAAAATAGTATAAATGCCTAATATAACTCTGTTATATTTAAAGCCAGTGTGGATGTATACTTTTTTGTGCAGTTGTCTGGAAAAATGACTGAAAATTACAGCAATGGGTGAGTGGCTAACTAGAGTTCATTGTGTTGCATGTAGAGTACTAGCTCTCAGGGATCGTGTATCATTAGCTTCAATGTAGCTGTCGGTGATTGTGTATATACTTGGGAGAAACAAATACAAAATAAAATAATGTGTTGCAAATTCTGGTGAACTCTGTACAGTACCTAATGAAGCGTTTTAGGGTTTATATATAGCTATATATTGTGACCCGTAGTAAATGTTTGAATTTGCGTTGTAAATATTTTAGCTAGTAGCCAAGGTCTTTACGCTAAACTCGACTCCACCAAAAAGCAACTCAGTTTGCATGCGCAAGGGTCGCATTGAATTCTGGACTCTGTGGTATTTCGAGTAAAATCCGGTACAGAAGCAACCAAAGTGTACTCTCGGCTGTTTTCGATAGATTATGTTTTTATAAAAAAAATAGTTTCTAAACAAAGGCCGGTTTTATGATGTTTTAAGCGTCAGCCTCGTTCTGAAAAGTGTTTTACACTTGTATCTGTATTAAGACAATAGATTATGAAGGACAATGTGTATAATTCTTCAATTAGGTGAGTAACCTACAAACAAAGGCCGGTTTTGTGATGTTTTAAGCATGTAGAAAGATTGAGTTATGTGGCATAACAGCAATACTGTAACTAATATTATGCTAGAAACACTTCAGATGATGTCATGTTCGGTATAATGAGAAAATAAAAGCCAGAAGTATAATATGTTATACATAATAATAACTATAACAAAGTGTGTAATTCTTTAATTATTTTAGTGAACTCTAAACAGAGGCCAGTTTTAGGATGTTTTAAGCATGTAGAAAGATTTAGTTTTTGGGAAAATTAAAATATATTAAAAAAAGCTTTTAAAATCAATGGTTATGCTCACATTATACATACCATGCTTGTTAATGCAGATTGCCCTATAACAGCCAAACTAAAGCTTGTGCTGAATCATGTGCTAAGGATAAATGTTCACTAGGATGTATTTCATCCCAATATAGTCTCAAATCCTCAGGCACTTGAGGCAGTATAGCCAGCGACACAAAAATAGGGACCCACGTCACTTTCCTATTCAACTCACTGTAGGCCATAATTGTATATGGTGATTGCTCTATAAAAACTATACCATTGCTTGTGCCAAATCATGTGCTATGGATAATACTATGTTTCAAATGTTTTATTTACTCTGGAATTGCCCATTAAAGTGGAACTGACAGCATTTTAACTTTAACACTTTTTAATATTCTTCACATTTTTCTCCCTCCCAATTCCCCCTAATCCTGCCTTTTGTCTGCAGCTCTGCAACTCCTTTGCCAGATCTGTGGGATGGCGAGTGGCGCACATGGTTCATCCAACCACAAGTTGCACAAAAAAGAAGCAATTAATGGCTGCAATCACCGTCCAGACGTCAGCGGCGTCGGCGACAGGGGTCCGGACTGGGGTCCGGAGATCAGCGGCGTCGGCGACAGGGGTCCGGAGATCGGCGGCTGAGACGGGGGTCCGGACGTCAGCGGTGGCTGATGGCATACTGCTGTCGGAGGCGCTGGCTGCGGGCAGACTGCTGCCGGAGGCGCTGGCGGCGGGCACTCCAATGTCGGAGGCTCTGGCGGCGGGCACACTGATGCTGGAGGCTCTGGCGGCGGGCACACTGATGCCGGAGGCTCTGGCGGTGGGCACACTGATGCCGGAGAAGGTGGCGAGGCGGCCATTTCGTGGAAGTCGGCCATCTTGTGGAAGGAGGCCGTGAGCCGGTCCTCCAGGGCCTCCTACTGGACAGGACTGCAAAATAATTTCATGGTGAGACTGTCAGCCATCTTGTGGAGGTCGGCCATCCAGAATGGGGAACCTCTTATGAGGGTTGGCATCTCCTCCTCCTCCTCGCTTCCATGGAGGTTGGCCATCTTGGGGAGGAAGGCCCTGGGGGCAGTAGCCTGGGAGCTAGCAGGGCCTAGGGCAGTAACTGGAACAGTAACTGGGGCAGTAACTCGGGGCCTAGGGGCAACTACTGTGAGCCTAGGAGAGCTAACCTGCCTACTATGTGGGCTAGCCTGGGGACTGGGAGAACTAGCCTGGTGCTAAGATCTAATCTGGCCTGAAAACCAGGGAAACAACCAGCCTGAGGGGTAGGGGGGTACATCATCCTGACCAGGGAGCCAGCGGGGCTACACACGTTAGCCTGTGAGCTAGTGGGGGTGCTGAAGCTAGCCTGGAAGCTACAAGGAAGGCTGGCCTGAGGGCTAGGTGATTTATCTAGAGAGCTAATGCTAGCCTGTGGGCTACCGGGAGATTTGGAAACCCTACCCGAGGGAATAGAGGCCATCCGGGGCTGTGGTAGAGGCAGTTGGGGTGGTGTCCGCCGAATGGTTCTTCCTCTCCACTCGGGGGGTATTTCCCACACCTCCTCCTTGCCGTCCAAAGCCTCCCGGTCCTCTTCCTCCTCCCCCAATGGAAACTCTCCTTCGTCCTTGTCAGCCTCCTCCCGTCAGCTATTGCAGAAATAGGCTACTCCCTCGGAGTCGTACCGTACGTCCTCCGGGAAGTAGCCCATAGCCGGCGGAGACGTCCGCCGACAACTCCCCCTCTGGGAGGGAGAGGAAGGCTCTCCCTGGGCTTGCGTTTGCTCCTTCGCTGTCTCATCTTTAAAGGTTAGTCAATCTGTCACGTCTCCCGGTGTAGTGGTGTAGAGAGACAGGCGCGAAGGATATGAAATAATTAAAGTATGATTTATTAAAGTAATACGGATACAAAAACAATACTGCCACGAGGGCTAAACCGAAAGTATATAATCTGAGGCATAGGATCCACACAAGAAACATTGACTAACAAGGACAAGGCGGAAACACAAGGGCTAAATATACATACAAATGAGACTAACTGAAAACACCTGGGAATAGACATAACTAGACAGCGATCTATAGGATAAAAGAAAACACGTGACTTGACAAGGAAGTAAACAATGACGTCACTGCATAAACCAAGACCATAAGCACTACACGAAACAACCACAAGGGGGAACCAAAACACAAGACCTAGGGGAGAAACTATAACATGAAACACACAGGGAAGCAACCAACTGAACTAAACAGTCTAACGAAACCACCGTGTAAACACTGAAAGAACATGGAATACAACATAGGAAAACTAACAGAACATAAAGGTGTCCATAACCGGCCCTCCCTGGGCCGGATGTTACAGTAGTGAATCTTTGAAATCAATCGATAGGTTAGTTTTTTATTTCCATATTTACAAGCTGTAGCAACGTAATTCGCTCAACTGGCCACATCTATTTCTTTATAACGATCCTTCCTAAAACACAACAGATAACCTCGGGAAAATCACATTGCCAATCGTAGCTGATCAGCTATTTTTAGCACTAGCAAGCTAGTTATTTACCACTCTACCGGACACCTAACCTGGCTAACTATCTACTAATCCCATTGTTAGTTTTAGCTAACAAAAGATCTGCAACACGTAGGTAATCAATTATGATCTAATAAATAATGAATGTTTATAGAACATTGCTGAACATGTAAAAATGTTAATCAGAGCCAGATTTGATTTGAGGTATCATTATCATTCAAACTGTCCCGTTTTAAAGACTTGACATTGGCTGTCTAGTGAAGTGAATAATATAAATGGGGAGCAAGGTGTTTTGACCACAAAGTAAGTATTTACGATCTAATGAATAATGAACATTTATAGAACATTGCTAAACATGTAGAAATGTTAACCAGAGGTGATTTGGTGTGTAATTATCCTTCAAATGGTCAGTTTTAAAGACGTGACATTATTAGCTGTCTAGTGAAGTGAATGATAGCCGATTTAGCATCACATTTGTGTATATTGTATGATATTTTCAAATATGTTTTGAAATGTATTTGTGAAAGATTGTTAAATCTGTACAGTACCTAATTAAGGGCATGTTATATTATTTATTTGGTGTTATGATAGCTAGTACTACAGTAGGAGCAAGCGCCCTCATCACAACATGGACATCCAGTAGAGTCACGTGGATGACGTCACTAGAGGGAGCTTCGGAGTGGATGTACAGCACGATGGATCCTTGAGCAACGTGGATGTCCAGTAGACTCAGGTGGACGTCCAGTAAATTCAGGTGGACGTCCAGTAGATTCAGGTGGACACCGTCAGTAGAGGGAGTACAGCACGATGGATCCTTGAGCGACCTGGACGTCTTGAGCATGCTGTCTGTCTAGCGGGGTGTGTGCTGCTGATGCTGTTTTGCATCACAGAAGATCAGCATGCTGTTTAGCGGGATGCTTTTTTTAAATTGAGTTATTTACAAAACAGCAAAACCGATAATATAAAGAACACACAACATAACAGCCAGGGTTACAAATAAATCAATTAGGCTAACAAATTAAAAGGGGGAGGACACATCTTCATGATATAATAAATCAAATAAGGATAGACAATGAAAAAATTTTCCCGAAAATTTGCTGTCAATACATTTTATATGTAAAACGTATATGTCAATATCAGATGAAAATATTCTAAGTGGCTGTTACCTAGTGCAATAAAAAAGATGAATGACATACTGAAGTTAAAAAACAGGGTCTGGATAGTAGAAATAATTTGAATATGTCAATGGTAATATGCATTTTATTGACCAGATAAAGTTTCATGTCATTCCGGAAAATCTCACTGTGCAAACAATCCCAAAATAATTGTTCAACAGATTCAGGCTGACAAAAAAAATCTGCAATCACTGATCCCATTGTGAAAGTTTTTCGATATTAATTAACTACATGGGTAGACTATTGACAACTGTTAAAGAGGCGTCCTTAATTTCATTAGTCACCATAAATTTGCTTGGAGAGAATCACGCACATCGCCAGTTCACATCTAATGAAGAAGCCCAATGAAAGATAGCAAAGGTTCAGTTGTAAAACATATTACTTAAAAAGCAGCTTTTTAAAAAAAAGTTCCAGCAAACATAGGCCATTTGCAGTGGTGGAAGTAATGAATTACAACTACTCCCATTACTGTAATGAATAATTTTTTTCAGGTACTTTTACTTTTATGAGTATTTTTTAAAGTCTGTAATTTTACTCTTACCTAAGTAGACATTTCACTATGTAAAGTACTTTGTTACTTATTAAATCACAATTCGCTACTGAGTAGACCTAAAATTAATTATATCCAAATCTTAACTGATTTCTTTGCACCCAATCCCAAACGGGACAATGAAAATCAGCGATCAAGGGCAGCCAATCCAAGTGAGTTCTAATCCAGCATCATGAACTGCTGTGATACTGCTCGCGCACACACGTAGCTGTGGCAGACAGATACATACTCAAGTAAAGTACAGATAATTAAATACTTAAGTACAGTAACAAAGTATTAATACTTCGTTACTTTACACCATTGCCGACTGCTGTCATACTGCTCGCGCACACACGTAGCTGAACGCGGCAAACCTAAACTCCACACAGATGGTTAAAGGACTGTTCCACAGTAAATCAGATTCATACTATAGCATATACAAACATTACCATAGATTATTTATGTCATATACACAATTTTTCTTTTTCCATATATCAAGAGAAAAGCCGATAGTATATTTCAGTTCCTTTTGCATCCACTGGAGTGCTTCTGTTTCCGTCTAAACTTGAGCTACCACAACTCCCAGAATTCCAAGCGAATTCTGTGCCTGTCCCCGTTTGAACGCACCAACACAGAACATGGGCAATTCAACAGCACACCTCTGTAGAACTTGACGCTAGAAAGTTATACATATTTGTTTTTGAAATTGTAGTCTAATTTCTATTCATCATGGCCGTTTGGTGTTCTGTCCCTGGTGTTTCAGAAATTACAAGCAAGCTCAAAAAGGAGTAATCTTTCACACTTTACAATAGGCTATAAAAAGTTAGGGTGTGCAGTTGGCATTTTAGGTCGGAAGATTATGAAAGGGATCTACGTGCTAAATTAACCGGCACTACAGCCCGAACGTGGCTGAAAAGCGATGCGATCCCATCCATTTTCCTTTATCTAGAAAGAGTAGCCTATATATAGTAAGGTATAGTAATTTACCCACTTAGTGAGCTAGCTACTAAATACAGCTGGCACACTACACATACAGTACAAAAACATTAACACAGACACGATGTGTGCTTAATTATCAAGGTACAGAAAATAGGTTTAATAAACTTACTCATCTGTTAATTGCCCTCTTGCTACATCTTTTTCCATGTGTGCTGGAAAACTACAGTGATTCACTGACGAATATGCGGTCGTCAGTCATTTTTGGTTCAATCCTTACAAGTAAAGCTTGTCCACGATCCCATTCATTGTAGCAAGTGCTTTTTTCTTCAGTAGACATGGATGGACATATTCACACAGAAGCACTTAGGCAAATCGAATTTAACCGCGTTTCAACTGGATTATCTGTAGAACATACTGCCTTGTTGAAGCTGAATATCTAATCTCCATTTGTTGTAAATGTTCTTCGGTGTACTCGGGCGCAAACATGTATGGTTGGATTTCACTCAGAATGTAAAAGCAAGTTGTAAAATTCCTCATCTGCAAATCCTAGGTTAGTAGCAATTGTGTAACCAGTGACTTTGGTAACGAACTGTTTCACAGAATCCAGAGAACATGCCGTGGTGGGCGGGACTTGGAACAAGGAAGCCAGCGTTGTAGTTCTATACATACTGAAAAAATCATACCACCTCATCTGTTTAGCATTAAAACGGCTGATAGAAACATCACAGAAAGACAAGCTATACCTTAAAAAATCAAGGACAACCGAGGCTTTAAGCCTTAGGTTTGAAAGCCAGATCAGTATAACAGGGATGCTTATTTTCGTGACAGAATACATGCCTATATTTATTTTTCCTATCTCCACAGTCGATTCATACCATAGGGTGACGTCAGAGTATGAAGTTTCCCCGCAAAATTTCAAATCTTTCTCTTACACTAGCCAGGCTTGGGTGAAACATATCTCACTGTTCTACAAATGTCTGGGAGAAGCTACTAGCACCTTCAGATAGCTGTAGGGTGAAGTTTCCCTTTAAAGAATATCTGTCTGATATTCAGAAACAGTCCTACACGCAACAGAAAGTGAGAAAGAGATTATAATCCCAGACTTGGTGCTATTAAAGAATTAAGCAGGAGAACAAAAAGATGAATTAAATGATTCAGTGAGTCAAAAAATCAGAATCTTTTATTAAATAAACTGAATGATTCAGTTCAGTATAGTGATTCAGAATGCCCATTACTACAGCAGACCTAGCAGCTAGACTAGTTATTCAAAGCTAGCTTTAACAACCTACTTGCCCAGTTAACGATAACAAGTCTTTAAGTCTGTGAGTTGATTAAAGTTAATTTGATTTGAGCATGAATGAAAGTGTAGATGAAAGCCTGGTAAGATAGTTAAGAAGCTAATCATGGAGTGGAAGAGGAAAAGAAAAGCTCATCAACTTCTTTCAAGTGTAAATTGTGCTTATGACAAATTAGCTGTTGTTGGGGCAAATTATAGATTGGCTTAGTGAACATTGATTATTAACAATGTCTTCATGAACATGTTTTTAATATAGCCAAAGGTTTTACCATAATTTAAACAATATTTTGCACCATAGAGTACAGTTAAAAAGGCCAGCTGATGTACTGTACAGCCCAGCTCAAATCAGCCGAGGACAGGGCATTAATTAAGGTTCAAAGTAGTTTTGCTGAATAGTTGTCATCAGATTGTGCTACTTTTCCTGCTTTAAAATGACACATAACAGTAAAACATCTTAATTAACCCAAATCAAATGAAACATAATACCCAAATAATACAATAGCCTATGTACTGTAGCATAACAAACAAATAGACGAATAGCTCATAAGTCATTGTTAAACAACTTTCACAAATCTTAATATATTCATGTTGTAGGCTAACTAAATAATCAAAGCAATAACATGCTACTGAAAATGTCTGTGTATGGCCCTGCACCAGACAAAGGTGTATTAAATGTTTACCCAAAGATTTTGGTTTGGATCCTGGATTGACTAATTTGAAACAAAGTAAAACTTCTACCAAATAGGTACAGTCTTTTCAGATATCATTATTATTCAATCCAGTGATCATTTGTTTTACAAACTTATAAAACGACATTTTAGGGGAACCCCAATTGTAAAAAAAAAAGTAATTTCGATCCCTGACTGGAGGTTCGGAGAAACAGAAACCAAATAGAGACAGGACAACAACATTGAGAACAGTGGAAATAAGGACAAAAATATGCAGGACGAGTGGCTAATGAATGTGTCATTAGCCTGGGATTCAGTTAGGACAGAACTAGCTAATGTGCGTGTGCACTGCACAAAATATTAGGACAACCGATTTCAATACAATAGGTTAAATCAGCAGTCATTTAACCAAATTTTCCACTCTTTCACATTTTGCTAAACAATTAATGATCAATTTATATAATCCCCTTTCGGATTGAATGCTTTTTGTTGATGCATTAAACGTCATCTGTTAAAAAGTAACTAGTACTCTAAGTAGTTTTTGAGAATAATACTTTGTACTTCAACAAAAGAATTTTTAACACCAGTAGTTGTAATTGTAGTTGAGTAGTATTTCAGTAATGTAACAGTACTTGTACTTGAGTACAGATTTTCAGTACTCTTTCCACCACTGCTAATGACCCTAATGGGCATCAGCAGTTGGCGCTTATAGATAGTTTGGAAGGCCTGGCGGTTCTAGTGTTAACAGCGAAAAATAAAATAAAATAAATGTACACACAGATGGCTAGCTAACAACACAATGGCTAACTGAATATAACCACGGATTATCATCATATAGCGTAAAATTACCTGTCTTGGTCATATCATTCGATGCTCTGCTGGAGTGATTTATCTTCTTGCATGAAACTTTATTTGTTACTCGGTACAATTTTTACTCTCATTCTAGTATTTAACAGGATTATAATATGCTATTACAAAGTGAACTACATCAGCAGAAATATAGTGTTCTAAATGCAAATAAAGCAAAACATGTTGTTCAATAAATGTGACACAACAAAAGCCAACTTTTGAAAACGGAAACTCCCAGTCTACCAAAGCCTGTAAACTTAATCTTGCAGGTTATTTCTTTTCATAATGTTTTATTCCGTTCACGGACACAGACAATTATTTTATCATTGAACCGAATAAAAAAATCAAAACATTATCCATGATCGGAAAGGAGCAGGATGAAAATCAAATCTTATTTTCCCAGCCCCTTTCTCAGATACAACAAATGATAAAACAAAATAGACAGACTGTCGGTCAGTTTACAATTGATTTTACATAGAAAAGTGAGAAAGAGAACTGAAAAAAAGAGAAAAAGAAAAAAGTGAAAGGAAAAAAATTAACAATAATAATAATATCTATCACAAAATATTTAAAGACAATAGATTTATCTAGAAGCTTCATAGTGTATAATTTTTTGTTCTCTACATTTTTTTGAAGTGAAAGATTAAATCATTATCCAATGAATTCCATAGTTTCACACCACATACTGAAATACACATTTGCTTTAAGGTTGTTTGTGCATACTAATGTTTAAAATTAAATTTTCTTCTATGATCTTCAGTTTCTAAACTGGAAAAAAAACTTTTGTATGTTTTCTGGTAGTACTCTGTTTTTTGCCTTAAACATCACCAACAAAGTCTGGATTTCAACAATGTATTTAAGTTTCATTAATCCAGATATGATAAAGAGTCCATTTATTTGTTCTCTAAAATCCACATGTAATGTTCATACTGCTCTATTCTGTAAAATGACACATACTTTGTTTTATTTTAAACATAAATATTCTTAGACTCCTTTGTTTTCACATGTGGTATATGGGATTTCCATGTCAATTTCTCATCTATTATCACACCCAAAAATCTGAACTCAAACACTTTCAATAGGAGTTCCATCAATCAATATTAAAACATTTCTGTCCTGCTTCTCATTAGAAAAAGACATTAACTTTTTTTTTTTTTAAGTAGGAAATAAATTCATTTGCCACTTCTTTCCTACAATTTATAACCTTATTGTTGTCATTGATAAAATGATTATGTAAATCTTTTGACACCGTTTTGTTTCCTATTACCCTGTTCAAGATTTTCCAAATACCTTTGATATTATTTTGATTTAGTTTCAACATTTTGTCATAATATGATTTCTTGGTAGGTCTCATTATCACTTATCTTGTTTTTATAAACCTTATTTGCTTCTAAGTTGTTTTTGTTTTACATTAAAAAAATCTCTATATAGTTTGTTTTTCTTTTTACATGCATTTTGTAATCCCTTTGTTATCCCTTTGGTTTTTCATTATAGCTATTATTTAGTTTGCATTGTATTATTGGACAATATAGATCATATATACACAAGTAGCTCTTCAAAAATGCTTCATAACCGTCATTTACCCCTTTTAAATACATTTTTAAAAAATCATTTCTGATTATTTTTATTGCTCCATCAGTTCTTTTTCTTATATACAGTGCCTTGCGAAAGTATTCGGCCCCCTTGAACTTTTCAACCTTTTGCCACATTTCAGGCTTCAAACATTAAGATATGAAACTGTATTTTTTGTGAAGAATCAACAACAAGTGGGACACAATCATGAAGAGGAACGAAATATATTGGATATTTCAAACTTTTTTAACAAATAAAAAAATGACATATATTACATATTGCACCTTTAATATCAGCCCACTTTTCACATTACTCTCCATAATATTTACAAATATAGGTAACACTTTATTTTGAGAGTCCATCTCTAGATGCTCTACATATTATCTGCATACTGTCAACAACATTTTAACAAACTATCTACTAAACCTAACCCTAATCCTAACCTTAACCATTCCACTTATGTTAAACCTAACCTTAACCATTACCCTAAAACATATTCTAAACTTACCCCTACCCTTAAAATACACAATTAGTTGCTTATCAACAGATGGTTTGTTGATAGTCATATCATCAACAAACTATCTGTAGAGGACATACAGATGGAATGTCAGACTCTCCAAATAAAGTGTAACCCAAATTTATTATCAATTAATGTTGCACAACTCGAGGTAATTCTACTAGGTTTTGTATTTAGTGGGTACATTCCTCTAATATAAAATGAATCCAAAAAAATCGAATGTTGTTTTATGTTTACTTAAATTAATTAAATCAATGTTGAAACCTCCACAAATTATAACTGCTTTACTTTCTTTAAGCCCATTCATTAACTTTTCCATGCAGTCTTTAAACAGATCTACATTTGTTCCTGGAGATCTATACACACAGGTTACAACAATATTTTTCAGTTTTTCCATTTCAATCTCCACAGTTATGCATTCAATTAGATCATCAATTACAGTGGTCATATGTTCAACTTGTTTGCATCTCAGATCGCTATCCACATACAGGGCCACACCCCTTCCCATTTTGTTAACTCGTAAGATATCAGTACCTGTCTCCTCGTTCTCAGATAAGGCAATCGCCTTAAATTTCCCTTTAACTTTTAAGCAAAAATTCATTGATCTTATTAAAATTTGCATACATACTTCAACAATTGAAATGAATTAATGAAAATACACCCTTCATTTCAACATCTTCATTAAATTGATCATCAGAATAATATTTATGTGTCATATATGGTATTAATCATGTCTCTCTGGGTAAATATCATATTCAAAATCAAATGGTTTAGATTCGACAGAGTATTTTTTATTTATTTAAACTTTATTTAGACAGGGAAGACAGACTGAGACCTTGGTCTCTTTTAAGGTTGTGCCCTGTATAGACAAACATACAAGTATAGTATACACTAACAACAACAAAAATAATAAATGAACAAAGAAAAAATAAAATAAACTGACAAAAAACTAACTATTGTATGATGTTAAAGCTGTTTGACTTCCAATTGTATCAGTCATGAAAGAATTTCAAATTACCTTCACATCCCTGAAGGGAGAATTGATATCTCCATACATTAATCTCCGTTCTGAAAGCCATCCATAATTCTTAATTTCCTTCCAGTACCATGTCGATCCATGGTTTCTAATAGTGACTTTACACCTGACATCAGCTCACTCTCTGCTGCAAGTGTTTTGTGGCTCTGCAGCATTGACTCCAAATTTATCTCTTTAACTGCGGATTCCATTTGGATACCATACTCACGAAAACCCTCTGCAGCAGCCTTTGGGTTCTCAAACACTCTGGTTTACCATCTCTCTCAAATATTTTTAGTCTTGCTGGAAATATTATATGTGTTTTAATCTTTCTTTCCTGGAGTTCTTTTCTTACTTATTTTGCACGCTCCTTAAACACTTGGGATGTGAAGTCATCATTGAAGTAGATCCTACTGGCATTCACTCGAATGTCCTTCTTAGCCCAAGCTGCCTGAAGCACCCTTTGCTTCATGTTGTAGTTTTGGAAACAGACAATTATTGATCTTGGTTGCTCACTGACAAACAAATTGGCCCTCATTTATCAAACGTGTGTAGAAACCAGTGTAGATCTGAGCGCAGAAATCATCTTACGACGAGACTCACGTGTGATTTACAAAACATTCGTATCACTCCAATTCCAGCATACGAATGAACGGTTGTTGATAAATCAGACGGTTGAAACCAATAGTAATTTAAATATCACGCCCAGAAATATGCACAGATTAGAGGCCTCGCCCTTAGAATTTACGACATGGATAAGCGATATCCGGCAAAGAAAATGCTTTTCCCTGAGATAAAATAAAGACGCCCAGGTCTCAGGTGCAGACCAACCGCTTGGTTTTATTTGAAAGCTTAAAATCAGGCGTCGATTGTTAAAGAAAAATGCAGTGTTGACTGAGGTTACTGCTATAGTCATTGAAAGCGATTAAGGAGAACCTGAAGTGTATTTCAAATAAATGAATTATTTTCACTAAACATTCCACATTGTATTTTTTACATAGCTTTCTTACCCAATATACCACTTACTATATTAAAAGCTCAGAATAATATCCTGTCTCCTTCGTAGAGCCCCCAATGTTGGCTGGTGTCGCCACTGATCTTCATTGAATGGCACCGTTCTCCAGCGCAATATCGTGGAGAGCCCTGCATGCCATAATTATGTTGCAGGCCTGCTCTGGTGTGTATAGCAGTCCCACACCCCACCCCACTTACCCAAGACAGAGCTACCTGCCCTTGAGCAAACCTATACATCACTGCACTGTGGTTTGTGTGCGTGTGTGTGCGCACTGTTGAACCTGCGCTCTTGCTTGTTTCAGGATTTGCAAGTGGTTTTAGGTACTCAGTCAGGGCATAACCTTTTCAACAAGAGGAATCACATCCAACCATTTCACCAAAGAACTATGTAGAACTATTATAATAATTGTACGAGGGCGTAATTCACCAAGGAGATGACTCCAGCCATGCAGTGCGCCCTCCTCATTCCAATGCTGCAGTTTAGAAAAATAAAGAGAAGCGTCCCAACCGGCCACCGGGCTACCAATATTCAGAACAAACATCCTGGCATTATATGATCTGAACGTTGATTAAATTAAAGTTTTTGCGATTGATAAATGCGTAATCATTCATGGATGGTGGCTACAGACGCAGTACAATTCGCCCAATTCGCCCCAATTGGAAATCCAGCAATTTCATAAAATTGTCTTTCAATCATAGTTTGAATATACCAGAAAGGGACTTCATAGACGCCAAAACTGCTGGCATACTTCGACTATTGTTGGCTGTGATATACCAGACCTGTCCCTGATCTCTCGCTGAAAAGTCCCAATGTAGAGAGCGTGCATTAAGGTCCTCCAGATCTGCCATCGCTTCGACTACAGGACTGCCAAAGCGCTTGTTTAAATAATATATATATATTATTTGATTGAAATTGTTGTTTGCCTAATTTCTGCCTTCATGTTCTAGACCACCCCGAAGTGAAAGGGAAAAAATAAACCACATAATAGCACGTTTCATAAATGAGGGCCACTGTGCAGTTTTTAATGCTGGTTAAATTAAATTCCTGATCCTCATTTTGTGTAATTTGTGTCTCTGCTTCATCCATTCTCATATTCAGCTCTCCCATACCTTCTCCTAATTCATGGATGTCCTTGTTCAGTGCTGCAAAATTTCCAGTAGTTTCTGTAGAAAAATATATAATAATCCCAAAGCACCTTGCTCCTCCACATTGTAACGATTCCCAATTCCCCTTCCTTGGACACTGCCACTTCCCTATTTCATCCCGCTGAGAACTACAATTCCCATTCACCAGTTTTACTTCCTATGGACTACAGCTTCCCTAGTCATACCTCCTCAGAACTACAGTTCCCATACCCGGACTCAATTATCATTATTCACCACACCTGATCACTCCATTTTGTATTTA